>JAQMYF010046924.1:0-21133 GCA_030014195.1 Neosilurus mollespiculum | reverse complement strand
GTGTGTGTGTGTGTGTGTGTGTGTGTGGGGGTGTGTGTGTGTGTGTGTGTGTGTGTGTGTGTGTGTGTGTGTGTGTGCAACCTGAGGAATGTAAGGAGAAGGAAAGTTAGAACTGCATCAATTCATGCAAAAAGATTTTATTTCACTTGGATAATAAATCTTGTTGAATATTACAGTACATTTCTACTAAGATCTATTTACATTTGCAATTAAATAGACAATTTTTTATAAAATCACCAAAGTATATAATAGTGTTTGTATATCTCGTTGCTGTCCACCCTCACTCTCTTTATCATTCCATTGCTGTTGGTGACTATAGGCTACATTTAAACTCAAACCAAAATGTCAAAATTACAGAGAGCATAAACTACAGCATGAAAGGCTCGTGTTTCCATTTTTTACATTTTCTAAGCTATGTTAAATACACCAAAAACTATGATATGTGTTGCTGCTACACACCTGCAGCGTATACTCACGCAAACTCACCACACACACACACACACACACACCACTGCCAGCAGCCACATACACACACTCACACACATGTGTATTATGGATAAAGATGGTACAGAGGCAGATACTGTTTCTAAACTGATGAAGAGAAGAGGAGAGGAAAGGAAAATGAAATTTTAAAAATGAAATAATACAGAAGAAAGAAGATGAGAGAGACATTTTTACTCGTAAATAGCCTAATTAATCACAGCACCAACTACACTGCTCCACATGCTTCAATTAATTAGAGCAAGAATCATTTATTCATGTAGAGAGCTTAGCACAGGGTTCAGCACGAAACCACAGGCTCCACACCTTAAACTATTACTGCATGAAAAGGTAATAAAGAATGAGCATATCTTAAATGCTTGGCCTTGACAGCCATAAGGATTTTCAAAGGGAAAGCATATGAATAATAAAACGTATAATTATTATTATTACGGAATGATTCTTCCCCTCTATTTCATTCGAGATCTCGACCATCAACATTCAGATCTGTCCATAATTGAGTGGGACAACTCATTTAACTGGTTAAACCAGGAAACAAGTCTTATGTCTGTAAAACACACAAAAAAAATTCCAGCCGCAATGTCTAATGATCCATGGGGGGATATCTGTCTGCAAATGCTGCTCAGAAGCGTGGGTCTGAGCTTTGCTCTTCGTAGCGTTCCATGGACAGAAATGCAGCAAGGAACAAGAGAGTGAAATGGTGAGAGGGAGTTATTCACAGCACGTTTCTGCATAAATGTATCACTGCATCACTAAGAGGGAAAAATTGGAGCAATGCAGAGCCGGGGCCCGGGGCATGGCTTCAGACACTGTCAAAACATTTTCAGCCATTTTAATTAGAAGACCAAAGCCAGTTCCAAGGCTCCATAACATTTGCTTTCAAATAATTGCACTTCACTCAGCATATTCACCCTTTTTGTCCCTAGCACATTCAGCTTTGGCAATTCATATTTCCATTAGAACCTTTTTGAGCTTTTTCAATTTGAATATATTTCCTTATAGGCCTTTCAAAAGGGGTAGCGCTCAGTAGGAGGGCAGGCTATTGCAGCCCGTTTTTACATATACAGTATCACAAAATTTTTGTGATCCATTCCTTGTCCTGTGACATCTTAGAATTAGATTAGATTACCACCTCTGGGAAGAGGTCAATGATATGAACACACACTGCCACACAAACATGTAGAAGTGATGTGTAGAAAAGGAGGACCTGCGAGAACTTGCAGACCTGGCCTGCCCCAGCAGCTGCCGGCCAGAGGGAATCACTCATCACCTTTACAGAGCTGTATACCATCATCCCCTAGAGCAAACACAGGGTGCTGGCCACACACACACACTTTTTCATACACGCACAAACCACAGAAATACTTTCCATCTGACAAACAGGCGTTTCTCATTTTATTTCAGTGAACATGTATGTGGGAAGGAAGGCTGTTCAGATCAGTTCTTTCACCTTTCCTCTGTCTTGCTCCCATCCCTTGTTCCTAGATCTCTCTTGTTTTCCTCATACCTCCAACGCTCTTCACCTGTCCATCAGATGCTGTGTACAGGTGTTTGTTTTTCCTGACCCTGACTATCTTTGGATCTGTGCAGGCTTTCGTTTGCAGCTCGTAGGCAGCGGGCCGACTCGGATTCTCCCTCTGGGTTGCGCACAACAGTGGGGAGAGATGCAGAGCAAGGAGGGGGCTAAAGGGAAAGTTCAACCCGTAACCCAGAGGCCTCTTTGCACTGCTGTCTCAAGAGGAGAAGCTCTTTGCAAAAGAGACCCACACTACCGAAGCTTTTACACGCTTACACACACACACACACACACACACACACACACACACACACAAACAAACTGATACAAGTACACACACACATACACCTCTCCACCTCCCCATTGCCAAGAGACCTCTCTCTGGCTTCCTGCCGTCCGGAGCGCTGAAAATAAGCAGTAAGTAAAGGGGGGGTGTGCAAGAGAGCAAACGAGCGAGAGAACAAGAGAGCAGTAAAGGACAGGACACGAAAAGAAGGAGGTGAAGAAGATGATGAGGGTTTGAGTCACTAAGAACCCGCTGCTAGTCAAGCTTTTGGCAGCAGCACCACTTCAACCTCACCCTGTCAGAACTCTTGCACTCTCTACCTCTATCTCCCGCTCCTTCTCTGATGAGGAAACCATCTTTAAGTGTTTTCATCCAAGAGCCCCAATCGATAAGAGGACATTTTTAACACGGATTTATCACATCAACAACAAAAACGCATAGCATCAACAACAACAAAAGCCAAGTGTGTGATTCTCCTGACAGAGAATGGGAAAACCGGAATAGGGTTTAGGGGTTTTTTGTTTTCTATTATTATTTTTTTTACACTGTGCTGCCTTGAACTGCCTCGTGGTGCTGCTGACCTCCTCTTCTCTAGGTCTGAAGAGCTGACAGACAGAAGGAAAAGTGCGTCTGATATGAGAGAGAGGAGGGGCAGGAGCAAGTGAAAGAGGGAGAGGAAAAAAAGAGGTTGTGCATGTTTTTAAGAGTTTAACACATGGGCAATATCCAGATCTAAGTGAATTTTAGTCTCTTTTGCAAATGCTCCAAATGCAAACTAATCAGTGATGGAAGATTCACTTAAATGTCTGTCATCATAGATCAACATAAACGAAACACAAGCCTAATCAGACCCAGGCCGCTCTCAGTTTCTTTAGCACACACCAGAGTGTGTTGGCTCAGTCATCAGAGAACAGTTAGCTTAAGAGTGATATAAGACATGACTGCAAAAATAATGTCAAAATTAATGGAAAATGAAGTGGAATTCACGGTTGTTTAGCTCAAATAAGGAGTTGTAAAAGGTCTGCATGCCCAAGAAGTTAACCCATGTAAAGGCTGAGCAGAGAGAAGGAAAGACAAGCCCAAACACATCTAGCTCCATCACTCCCTCATGCCCCAGGCCCATCTGAGAGAGCAGGACAAAAAAGTTCTCTAAATTATTCAGAGCGGACGGCCACCCATCTACAGAGCTGTGTGTGTGTGTGTGTGTGTGTGTGTGTGTGTGTGTGTGTGAGTGTGTGTGTTTGTGTGCGTGTTAAAAGAGAGAAGCAGAAGTTTGATCAACAGCAGACGAAAGGCTGTTTTCCAGTAGAAGGCTGCCTGGGGCCAGTTGTGCAACAGAACACAGAGGCACGGGACCATAGCAGTGCAGTCAATAACGACACAGCCTCTGACATTTACACAAACATGAAGGCCTCACCACCAGCACCAAACAAACATCCCAAAAACACTCAGCCTTTAAAGACAGTCTGCTTCTCCCTTGCCTCCTCCTACAAATGCAGGAACTGGGGAAAGACCAAGTTAGCAGGAAGCTTTTTAACAGCACTGACCGCCTCATTTCATCTCAGTTGATTTAAAGAGTGGGATTGTAAGGAGATTGAGAGGTGTTGGAGATCCATTAGCTTAACTGCCTGCCCACTTCACTTATTATCCTCAACGTCCAGAGAAATGAGCTCCTGTCCTGGTTTAGTTTTTAATCTTACTTAAGGGGAATGAGACAGGGCAGCAGGCAAATTAAAAATATATATATAATTTGCACATTACAAAGTTCCAGAAAACTATTTGCCAACCTTTTTTAGTTTTGTGTGTGTGTGTGTGTGTGTGTGTGTGTGTGTGTGTGTGTGTGTGCTTGAGAGTGAGTACTCCATTAGGGCATTTTGAGAGCGGCCTAATGTGGCTAATGTTCCCATCAGAGGGAGCGTAAGTGCTACACCACACATCCCCCCATCCATCCACCCACCGGAGCACAGTGGTCGCGAGACCTCCAAATGCTTCACTTTGAGGAGCGGCCAGCGCCTTTTAGCCAGGCCCAAAAGATGGCCGAATGGGAGAGCCTAGCCCAACCACGGACGCCCTCTCCCAAAGCTACGGGTCCACTAATTACCCCCATCTCAACGCCAACAAACAACTTTTAAGACCTATTAGAGGACAGTTGTCCGGGAAGGGGTTTTATAGCCCATTAAAACCGAGATATTAAATAGCAATTCACGTAAATTCAGGCTGCCTCAGATATCGTTTTCACTCCAGCACTAATAGTGTGTGGGTTAGCACCGCTTAACTGACTCTTTCAAAGATGCCATTCCACCTCACAATTAAAGCTCAAGCTTGAACATAAATGTCTTCCGTTTCCTCTAGTTTTCAATGGAATTCATGTCTGAGCATCTCCCCACCCTCGCTCAGTTTCTTCCGACTGTCCGCTTTTCACCCAAGATTCTTGTTTACTATGTGAACATCTTGGAAGACTTTAGACCTCTACATTTCCAAAAGGCCTAGTGGGGAACGTTGGGGATGTACAGTATTAAAGCATTTCAGGCAGGATGTGTTGGGGCAGGAGCAGGGTGTATTTTATGTATGTCAATCAGGTGAACAGTGATCAAAAACCTAGCAAAAACTGTCAGTGTAACAAACCCCAAAATCTTAGCCTTCGTATCTTAAATCTATTGATTGCAGCTCCACACCACGGCTTTAAGGACTATAAAGTAAGGTCCTATCTTCTAATCCAATAACAACGACTAACACAAAGGAGTGAAACAATTAGACAAACTCAGCTACGTGACTCTTACATGTGACACCCATGCGTTTAAGAGGGAAAGCCATGTGTGTGAACAACACGGCCAAGCACAAATAGTGCACTGTTTCAAGGGCGACAAAAGACAGTCCGATTTCATGCATCCCTTCAGGCGTTCGTCTGTGGAGAATCTAAAGCGGGTGCTTCGAGTTCAGGCCTGTAGAATTCCCATCATGTCCTACAGCCTTATATACCAGGCTCTCTATCCTGCCACATGCACATTCCCCCCTCTCTAAAAGCCTACATCCAGAATATTGTTTGTATTAGAACTGTCATAAAGGCATTTCCACATGAACTTTAACACTGGAAAGAAGTTCACTGTGAGAAAGATCGAGAGTGAACCAAGAGAGCGTCCTTAGGACAAAGTACTGGTCTTGCCAAAAAAAAGGTAAGAAAGGTAAGAAAAGAACTGGGACAGAGGTAAGAGGGTGTTAAAGTGATAACAGAGACATAAACATAGAGGGCAAGAAACAGCTAGTGTCCACTTGCCAATAGAAGAAACCAGCTTAAGCGTCAATACAGTCAGGATTATCACAGAGTAGTGATATTGAGAAAGACGTGGACAGAGACACAACTCGTTGTGTGTAGAGAGATAAGGGAAGGTAGAAGAGTAAAATAAAGAGCAGGCAATAGTTCTCCCCTAAGTGTCCATTAAATACGGCAGTGGAATGTTTCAAATATCCCTCTGGTCCTCACCTTATTTGATTACATGTATGTTTTTGAATGTGCATGGAGAGAGAACAGGACCAAAATGTTGCGGGTAGGAGCCGTTAATACTACAGTATTACGTTTACAATCAATAACAGGTGTGAAAGATGGATGCGATGCGTGAGGGGCTATGGCGGCTGCTGTTTGCTCTAATTCTTCATGGCAGAGTTTCTCGCCACATTCATTCCCAGTCCCACACATAATTCAGTACAAGTGTTCCAATACATATCATACTATCATATGTTACGAGCAACCGCTCAGTTCAGAGTCTGCAAAAACTCTGCTTTTGGTACATGTACAAACAAAGGTTTGATTTTAAAAGGGGGGAAATGGGTACTATCAGTTGTTTTGCCTTTCTGCTTTAACTCTAAGTGGGTGTTATGACCAGAGCACAAGGCCAAGTTCAGCTGAAAGAGCTTAACAAAACTTTACAGTGCCGCGAGCCAGTCAGCCGCTTCAGTCCAAAGCGCTTGCACAACTGTTATAAAAATGTTAATTGAGGCAGTTGTACCTGCAAGCCCTCATAAGCAGCTGAAGTCAATAAATCAGAGTTTAACATGGCAAAGAGCGAGACCTCGAAACATGTTGGAACGCTACCTCCACACCCTGCCAAAAATGCGTCTATAGACTTATAGATCAGAGGGCTGATCTATAGGGGAGAAAGAGGCACCAGGTTCAGCAATGAGGGAGGGCCAAGCTTTCTTTCCACCAGGTCACTCGGGTTGAAAGAGCATGTCTGAGATCCTTATCTCCACTCTCCAGGCTGGAAAAAATATCCACAACTCACAACAGCTGGTTTTTCTAACATCTGGAGTGTAGCTATGATAATACTTAGGTGTATGAGTGTCTCTGACATTTATAATCTGCTAATGATTATTTTAGAAAATAACACCACCTTACGGTATTTATGTGTGTGTGTGTGTGTGTGTGTGTGTGTGTGTGTGTATTATTAGATTTGGGCAGAATGCTAAATGTTGAACATTTTAACATATTTATCTGTTTTTTGTTTAATAAGTTTGTCTGGGTTTGTCTGTAGGTATGTGTTATTTTAAAGCAAGTTACTGAAATCGTGACCTTAACAGCAAATGTGTTAAAAACAACAGAACAGTCTGTGAAGCACTTTGCAGCTTTTTCACACTGAACTCATGATGAAGAGTTTTTCCTTGCTTAAGGTCAAATAACAAAGTTGGGCCATTTACATGAAATAAATTAGCTAGCTAGCTAGCACACTTATGTGTTTTGCCAGCAGCTAATTGCTGATTGCCGGCTGAAAAAAAAGAAAGAAAAATAATTATTGCATAGCCACTAGCTGATAAAAAATTGCATTCAGTTGTAAATTAGTTAAGTGTGAAAAATACATTTAAATACTAAAAATCTAAAATCAAATACTTGTGGAAACTTTTCTTTCTTTTTCTCTGTTGAGGGGGATTTTTTTTTAAATATATATATTTAGAAGAGATTTTGAAATGGCAAAGAGCAAATAACGTACAATGGCTGCATCCTAAAAAGTCTCTCAAACAAAGGTCACATATTACAGCTACACGGCAAGATTCCTCTGCAACATGATATCTCTCTTTACAGCCAACAAATGCAGTCCATGTGGCACCTTAAATGACACACACACCTTATTTATGCAGCACTCTTTTGTTGTGCGTATGCTGGATGTTTGTGTCCCCACATACATACTCAAGGCTGTGCTACAATTCAAGAGTTTTATAGCAAATGCAGAGTTATATAAGTAAACCTATCGGTAGAGTAAAATTCTACCCACAGAGCACTTGCTCTCATCCCTGCAGTAGCTTGACAAGGTGTGTGGTGTAAACCTGATGTCATTCGCAGTTGAAACCCTAGTCACTCTTCACAGCCATTTATGACTGTCACTTTTCACACCTTGACAAAGGCTGGAGCAGGCCACAGGGGCATTCCAACCCTAACTACAACCTGGATTCCAACAGCCTTAAGACACACACACACACACACACACAAACTGGTTGAAATACACAAGCCATGATGTGAGATTTATACACATAAAAGCATCAGTGCAACTGTAACAAAAGAAGTGTGCGTGTGAGACAGAAGAAAAGGGAGAATGGAGCTAGGAAGTATTTAAGAGAAAAATATAAGGCTGCAAATGACACTGGCATATCAGCGGATTAGCAGTCATTGGTAAGGGAGTGTAACATAGGTAGGGGCTTAGAACAAGCCAGGAAATCCCCTTACTACACAAACACCCCCAATAGACACACACACACACACACACACACACAGAGAGACACACACCTGTTCCTACTGGCTGTGTCCACTGAAAACAGGCTTTCACCTGAAGAGACACACAAAGAAGGCATGAAGCATTTCTGAAAATAAAAGTCTAAACAGTATCAGAAAGCTAGTCATACAAGATGACTTATGTCATCTTCACTTATAGTGAGGGCATGGGCCACCACTCATTATCCAACCAAAGAACACCATGAAGAGAGAACATCTCAGAGTGGCTTTGCTTGGAGAGTGGAGGTGATTGTTACCCTGTAAGAAGCAAGGCGGCAACAAGACGGAGAGCAATTTGGTGGGTAGCACCAGCCGTGGCACCTTTTCCCGGTGGTACCAGATTACATTTGCAACAACAGCTGCCTCCTTTGTCCACCCGCAGTCGAGCCAAACTGCGCCTAAAATTTCATTTAATCTGCTGCAAAACCTGAGTGTCAGCCACTTAAATGGCAGCTAAAAGCACTGCTCTCAGATAACTGACTGACACTTGCTAATAATAGACCCCTGGCAACAGCGGCACAGTGGCAGACATTTTGTGTAACCGTAGATGGACGATGGGTGCCTGGGAAACAGGGGAGTGGACGATCTCAGCTCCTCTCCCAGGCCTGAGCTGCTTGCCTGCCCCTCGGCCTGATTAGCCAGCTAATACCACCACTGACCCCCTTTCCTTTTCTTTCAGGACCCAACCGACATGCAACAATAGGCCTGCATGTTTTTGTCTGGAGGTCTGGGAGATGAGGAGAAAAAGGAGGGTGAGGGAAGGAGTAAGACAGACTGACTGAGGGGGAAGGTACTAGAAAGAGGGGAGAACAAGGATAGGATGATATAGAGCTGGTATATCAAAAGTGTCTGCACACAAGATACGGGCCTTTGGAAGATCGAGACGTAACACTAAAGCACTACAAACTGCATGTGAGCTCAGCGAAGGTTACGGGAGCAAGGGAGGGAGGGTCATAGAGAGGCAGTAAGGGGTTATGGGAGTGAAGGAGGGTCAGTGAGAAGCAGAAGGGGGTTTATGGGGGTAGGGCGGTTGGGGTCAGAGGGGATACAGGAGGGAGGGGAAGAAGGGGAGACAGGTTGAGCAGCTTTTGCTGTATGGTGTCATTACACAAGGTCCCAACACGCTCAGCGTGGGAATGAAAGACAGGGCTTGGACAGTCGAGGGCTGTGACCCGAGCAAAACAGAGAAGCATACAAACCTTCATGTGTTTCAGAGTCAAGGGCCGTGCAGTTAGAAACACACAAACACTCAGTTTCTCTGTCATACACACATCAGCAAGTATTTATGGAGATAAGGAAACACCCAGTGACAGAAAAATAAACACACATGGTGCAGAACAGAGGAAACAACAGCAGAGGTTACAGCTCGGTGGCTGTGCAGACAGCGACATTTCACTCTCTGTTTTGATTTTCACTACCTGTTTTCTGCTTTCCGCTGCTCAGGTGCCCTGGAATGGACGTGTCTGGCAGGAAAACCTTACCACCAAGGTGGTTTCACAGAGGGTAGTTTTGAATTAAACAAGTAGAGCATCCACACCTTTATATCAAAGTAGCACACAAACTTAATGCCACACACACACACACACACACATACACACACACACATGCACGCACGCACACACGCACACACGCACACACACACACACACACAGGCAAAAAGTAGACATCGGTGTATAATGAGAAGAAGTAGAGATATCTCTCAGTTCCTCTCCTCACTCGCAGAGAGTTTAGTGGAGGATGAGAAGAAGTGAATTGGGGAGTATTTTCACTTCTGTATTCATTTAAAGACCAGATGTCCCACCACCTCTATATGTTTTAGTCAAGACATGAACTACATTTTTAAAGAATTTTAATGAATATTCACTCATTCATCTTCAGTAACCGATTTATTTCTGAGCAGGGCTGCAGTACACACTGGAGCCTATCCTAGGCAAGAATACTGGGGATTAGGCAGGAATACATTCTGAATGGGACTGTAGTCCATCACAGGACACTACATCCATGCATTCACACCCAGATACAATTTACTCTAGTCATTCCACTTCCTGCAATGTTTTTTGGAGGTAAGACAATACAGGAGAACCCAGAGGAAACCCATACATATGTAAACTCCATACAGAGACTAATCTGAGCTCAGACACCCTGGAGGATCGAGACAGGAATGCTACCTGTTCCACCACTGTGCCAACATGCTAGAAAGAGAGTGTGAGTAAAATGGTTTACAGGTGAAGAATCAGTTGAAGAATGTACCCTAGTTATTTATTTGCACATCAGTGAATGCAGAATTCAGTCAGGTCAAATTCTCTGATAAATATAATGAGTACTTCCATTTTCAGTGAATAGACTGTGTATTGATCACAACACTGAAAAGGATAAAACATACAGAACTTGAGTATTGAATGTCAATGAATGTCAGGTTAGAAAATAGACTTAAGTCCAAATCCAGGACCCACGTGCTACATCACTCACACAAACACTCCAACACACACACACAACCATTACAGTACCCTGACTAACAACTTTATTAAGCCCACTCACCCTTTGCAGCTACCTGTCATCTTCTCTGCTCTGTCTTAGGCCTCATCTCAGTAACATTAGCCAGGTTTGAGATCTGGTATATATAAAATAGCACTAGCTAGTGTTTGCAGCAGGGCTGTAGAGTGTACAGTGAGCAGGTTGGGGGAGCCGGGTTAAGCAAATTAACCTCCCTCGTCTAAACCCGTGTCGCTGGCGCTGGACTCGCCAGCAGCGCTCTGTGCTGACACATGACGGTAGAGGAATCACAGGCTTAATACTGGCAGCTTGCCTCTCCAACTTGGCAGATCATGGTCACTGGGGGGGTGGAGAACATGATAGAAGCAGGATTTAGCGTGCGCTACGAGGATGCTAATGAGTAGCGGCCAGGCCGGATTTATTTGCATTAGAAGGCGCAGGCTACTCAGCGTGCTATAAATTTGTTGTGCTTTATTGGCCTTGTGGCATGTATACATCAGAGATAATTTGGTTAAGGCTGTTAGGTCTATTACACAATGAATTTCATTGGAGAGGGGAGCACGAACAGCATCGAGGGGTGTTATTAGCAGTTATGTGATGAGAATCATGAATAACGAAATGAGTGCGTTCCCTCGTTTGAGCCGCTAAGGTCTCCACTTAAATTATGAATACAGTACGGCGCTCATAAACAGAAGAGCATTTGGGGAAAGTTACAGCCGTTCAGTGGCTGGGAGAATTCTCCGGTCCACACACACACACACACACACACACACACACACACACACACTCACACACATAGTCTCACTTTCACACAGAGAACGAGAAATCAATCACGAACTGTGTCGACCCTGAGAATCTATATTAGCACTTGCTGTTTTTGACTGCTCTCTTACTGGACAGATGTATGATGGCACACATCCCTCAGAGGTCCATGTTACCCATTGCTCACACCTGTGTGCAAGTTAGTGTGTTTGAGAATGTGATGGATGAGGTCAGTCCTCTCTGAAGGGCAGAGGGGACATGGCCCACAGCCTATTGATCAGACAGCCAGCTGAACAGTTAGCAGGCCCTGCAGGACCAGTATTCCCCACTCCTTACACACTACCCTTCTTTTATTCTCTTCTTTGCTCTATCCCCTTATTCCCCCATCTGTCTCTTTCACCTGTACTATGGCTTGAGAGGAGGTTGGGTGGGTGTGTGTGTGGGTGTGGGTGTGGTGGGGGGCAATGTCAAAGATTAAACCCTTCTCCCTCATTTCTGTATAAAAGATAAATACATTTTTCAAGAAAAGATGTGAAAAGATAAAAGGCGAAAGAAGAGTATTAGCCAGTCCTTTAGACCACAGGGCAGAAAGGGTCACTGGAGAATTGAGTTCTCCTCAACTAACACAGCTCACAACCAAGCTGACTGGTCAAGCAGAAAGGTGCATCTCTGACTGGCAACAGGGGTATTTTATGTTACAAATGGCCGAGAGAAGAAAAAAACTGCAGGAGAAAGAGAAAGAGGAAGAGCACAGAGAAGAAGCTCAGAGCAGGTGAAACCCCAGTGGTCATCTTGACTCATCCATGTGCAACATCTGAACAGCATCCTGTGCAGCTGTGTGTGTGTGTGTGTGTGTGTGTGTGTTAAGTGTGTGTGTGTGTGTATAAATATATGTGTGTTTAATCTGAACACATATACTGTAAGCCCAGCGAGACCCTACACCTGCTTCAACTGCCAAAAAAAAGAGAAAGTAGTGGAGCCAACACCAAAAATTACAGTTAGAAAAACAAAAGCTATTTTTTGCATACACACACACACACACACACACACACACACACATAGCCCAAGCATTTTGTATATGGAAACGGGGGATGCTTATTAAAAGCTGCTCCTGTGTGTGAATGTGTGCGCTGCTGCAGTCGATGGCTGGTGTCAGTTTCAGCCGGTCTTTCAGAACTCTCTCCAGCTCAGAGCTGGGCCTCAGTGACCAGTTGGCCTTTAAGGACATAAAAGGGGCCAGTATCTCTGCTGCGGCACCATTCAGCCATACAAAATGCAAACAAACAGCCCGCCAAGCACAACGAGCCAGGGAAAGCCAAGCACTGGAGAACACAGCAGCCATGCAGCACCAGTCCAAAGAGAGATAGAGAACGAGAAACCCCCATGCATGCCTATCAGTTTTAGCTATCTCAACATCATCAGCCAGCATTGATCCAATGCTCCAGAGTCTGAGATCAGTGGAGCATTGAAAGTGCAGCAACTCATATGTTGCACAAGTACCAACGCAGCTGCAAAAATAGTTGTACATGCAGTGACTCTGTGGCTACTGATACAACTGAGATCACACACACAGACACACATACACACACACACACACACACACACACACACACACAAGGCTAACCAGAATCCCTCGGTGCACACTATCTCACACATGAGGCTGACCAGCAACTTATCAAAAGCATTAACAAGTTTCTGTTAAAAGGCTATAAAAATCTAGCAGGGTCAGAGTTCGTGCTGTCAGCTCTGGAGAACAGTAGTGTGGCCTATGGAAGTGGAGTAATGCGTTTAACAGTGCACAGTTTTAAAAATGGAATGTTGCAGGAAAGAAAGTGTGATAGGGAGAGTGAGAAAGTAAGAGAAAGAAATACTCCTACACAGACCCCGGTGTATGTGCACTGGAAAGCCAGAGTCATAAAACAGTGAACAAAGAGCAGCTCGACTGGCAGAGATTGTGTGTGAGAGTTTGTATGTGTGTGTGTGTGTGTGTGTGTGTGTGTGTGTGTGTGTGTGTGTGTGTGTGTGTGTGTGTGTGAGAGAGAGAGAGAGAGAGAGAGAGAGAGAGACAGTTTGCAAAAAGTCTAAATTGTCTTAGGAGCTACAGAGAGATGCAGGCAGAAAGTTAGCCACTGTTTCTAGTGATTGCCCTTCACTGTAGGATGCTTTGAGGATCATGTTCAGGCAACCCCACCCTCACTACTGAAGAAGGATAGGTACCTGGCCCTCCTCCGAGTGCCACTCGGTACAAAACGTACAGTAGAGGCTGACATTTTTTTGGGAATCCCACGGTTCACAGGATGGGAGTCAACGTTACTATTAATCACATGATTGGGACGATACAGGAAAAAAAAGTTAACGGGAGCAGATGGGAGTGGGAACCAACCAATAGGACAAAAAACTAAAAACAATTGACAGGTGCCACCATTTTGTAGTTTTCTTTCAATAAACCTACAATGTAACACAAGTCAAAAGAACTACACGGCCCAGAAGCCTTGTTAAAGGAAATAAGTGCTCAGTAAATCAGTGAAACGCAGCTTTATATGTTATGTTTGGGTTTATTCAAGTAAGGCAGGCATGGTGTGACCCATGTATTGTTTTCTTGTTGTTGTTGTTTTTTTTTACTGTAACTGACCTCCAAAAGAGCTAGAAACAGGGACTTGGCAGCTGGTTCTCAGTCTTGGAACTGTTGATTTGCCTCCATGCTCCTTTACACTTAGTGAATCATAGAAAAACTATATGGTCCACAGGCCATGTATTATTTATGTTTTGTGCCCTTTAGTAAGTTTTTTTGTTCAGATTAAGGCAATAAATGCCTCCCTATATTACCACAGATGAACTGTTATTGTTGCCATATCTTTAGAAATAAAACTGCAGGACACAAAGTAATCTAAAAAAGAATGGGTAGAAGATCAAATCAAATTCAATGTATTGCCTAAAGACTAAAAGAAGAAAAAAATGGAAGTGGTACAGATGCAGGAGTCATTCTGAATGGGAGCTGGATGGGAGTGGGACTCATTTTACCAAGAGTGGGGTGGGACAGGAATTTTTTTTTTACTCTGGCCTGGGATTGGGATGGGACAAGTTTTTTTTTTTCTGTGGGAGTGGGATGGGACATGGGTGAAAATCCACTCCTGTGTCACCCTCTACCGTACAGTTTCATATGAAGAAGCAGAGACAATGAAGTTCATTCATTCATTTTCTAAGCTGTTTAATCCTAATAAGGGTCACGGGGAGGCTGGTGCCCACCTCAACCAACTCTGGGCGAAGGTGGGGCACACCTCGAACAGCTTGCTAGGCCATTGCATGGCCAACACACACATACACAATCAATCAATCACACTGACACCTAGGGGTGATCTGGAATTGCCAATCAGCTTACTGTGCATGTTTTTTGACTGTGGGAGGAAACCAGAGGACCCGGAGGAAACCCACACAAACAACGGGGAGAACATGCAAACTTCACACAGAAACGCCCCGAGCCCGGGAATCGAACCCGGGATTTTCTTGCCGTGAGGTGAATGTGCTAACCACTGCGCCACCGTGCCGTCATACCATGAAGTTATCAAGATCAATTAAAAGCGTTGATATGGTTTCTGATAGTGCTTCTGCATATTGAGTAACACCACCATGCTACTCGCCACCACACAAACACACTCGAACGCTCATGTGTGCTGCTTCCTGGCCAGTGAGACTTTCTTCAGGCAAACTGTTAATAAAAGGCACTTTAGCAAGACCCCACACAGCCCAAAGCAAACATTACAGATCCTCCTGCCTCTGAAAGCAACTGAAACCAGGCGTGTTGCAAATACTTTAGCCATTTGCAACCTCATCCCAGCAAACTTAAAGTAAGAGAGGAGGGGAAGGAGAGAGGATGGAAAGTGAAACAGAGTAAAGGATAGGAAAAATAAACAAAAGGCCACATCCAACTTCTTTCACCCCTTCACAACTTTAATGCACTCCAAGAATGAAGAGAAGCTCCATTAGAAATATGCAGTGGTATAATGTGGTATTTAGGACATTAAGCATTGAGAGGTCTGTCTGCCTGTCTAAATAGAAACTGAGCCAAGACCAATGTGCCTCTAACCAGCAACCGGCAGTAAATAACACAAAAAAAGCTTGTTTTTTTTTAAAGTGTTAGAATAAGCTGACATTTTAATTTCTTTCTCTTTAAAAAATCCAGGCCAATTATACCTCAGTAAATGCCCTTGCACTGAAAAGTGATGGGGCTGGTTTCACAGTGATGCTCAGGCCAAAGAGCGACCACAGGTGGCTGTGTGGAACTGGAGGGCATGTACATTAATCATTGGTACCAATCTCCTGGTCCCCACACACAAGAAAAACACCAAAATATGCCATGGTAAACTTAATCCATATATCACCCTCTGCCAGTGTTGACCCCATTAGCAGGGTCTCCCTCCTGGCATTAGCACAGCATACCCAGTCCCACAGAGGAGCAGTGGATGATGATCATAGCCTCCCCCTGCTCCTCTGGCCTCTGCCGCTCCCATGGACTCAGGGACAGCAATAGGACGAAGTGGTGTGCAAAACAGAGGAGGAGATACAGTAGCTAATCCATCTCTATGGGGTTTTTCTCTCTCTTTTTTTTTTTTCAAAATGGTTTATGAGTCTGGGTTCGAAGGTACACTAGAAGAGGTTACTGCACCAGAGGTCATGATGTCTAGGCCAGGAGAGCTTTTCCTGAAGCAGGGTCCAGTGTTTTGACCTCAATCATGTTACATGTAAATAATCTATGCAGCTAGTCCACAATGCAGCAATTAGCATGCATTATAATGCCAGCTGCCCCACACAGCTCATGCAATCGCATATTACTCTGTGACTCCAAAAACTAGCATTTTCTCTTAGAGCAAACCAAGGTGTCATTCTGCACAAGTATTCGCTAATAATACATAGCCCATTTCAGAGCTTGCACACTTTCACATCCGCGCACCCTGTTACAGCTCTCAACAGTCAATCTGAATACAAAAATGTTAATATGTCGGTCAGCCAGCTCTGGTCACTGGAGAATACTGCGGTTATATTTAGCTGGCTCCCAAAAAAATTATCTAATTTATTGAATGTTCTGGTCCTTCCTTTTAGACTGCACCCAAGCAGCCACACAAATAAATATTATTGGTCACCAGCACACACTTTTGGAGAAAAGGACCAGATTCTGCACTGTATTCCAATACTTATTAAAAATATATATCAACACACTAAGTGATCAGATTAAATGGTTCTGTGCAATAAACAGTGTGGTTCAGAAACAGAGCATGAGCTAAAACAACAAACCATGATCAAAGTATATAAATCTCCCCAGAGTATTGCAGTTACTCAGCATGATATTTTGCCTGTAAGTGAGTGCATGCATTCTAAAGGTAAGACTACAGCAGGTGTGTTCACCGGTTTAGCTGGTTTCCCATCATTCAGACCAGTACTGCCCTCTGCCCTGTCTGTGCCATTCACCTTTGATACAGCAGGTAGTTAGAACTAGGTGGAGATCAGGGGTGTGTCTCTGATAAGAGGGAGCAAGTTTATGACCTTCTATTCCTCATGATAGAAACTTGCTGTCCCCTATATGACCGTCAATCTACACAGAGCACAATCACAACCACTCAACTGTAGCATACACCAGGCAGACAGAGTGGCTATCAGGTCCAAAGCGCCGCCTCTCTGGACCTCAAAGGGTCAGAGGCAGACCTGGTTAATCAACAACCGCCAAGCTGAGAGAGCGAGAAAAAGAGGTTAAGCATCCCATGCTAAAGAAACTGCCATGCTCAATCAATAACATAGACCTTTCTCAAACTACAAATTGGCCCTGGGTTCCTTTGAGCGCCTTCCATCCTAAATAAAGCAGGGGAGCACGCTGGGGGGAAAAAAGACGATTGAGTCATGAAGCTGGTTTCCAGCTGGACCTGGGGAGGGAGCTGGGGGCTGAGTGGGGTGATGAATAACTGAGCTCTGGACAGAGCTGGCCTAGGGTTCACTGGCCATCCCTCAGAGGAAGAGGAGAAATCGATGGCATCCGCCGCTGACGGGTGTAAGTGGGTCATACATCAGGGGTCCAGAGGTCCAGTGCTGCTTAGCAAGCACAGACTAGGCAGCCAGGCTGCAGCACAGCCGGCAGTGACAGGCAGCATAGAGGAAATGTCCCAGCTAGGGCACAAGCAATATGTGGCACTTTCCACCGCTGCCACATCTTAAGCAATTCTCTTCTCCAGTCTTGAAGCACCACCTGATGATTTTAAAAGGTTTTTAAAAACTACTGTACATCTGGCTCTGGTGAACTGTTATTTTTATGAAGTAAATTGTTTTTTCGTCCTGTCTAATAATTCTTCCCTTCTAAATACTTCCTCTTTTTATTCCACTATTCGACAGGTTACTGCCGTTATCAGAACGAGACTTTTTTCTTTTTTTGCCTTTTGTTTTTCTTCTTCAAGGTAAGGCAAGTTGACAGAGCACTGGCTACAAGGCCAGCTAACCGGTCTAAACTGGTTCTGGCATGGGGAGGTGCTGGCAGTGAAAAGTGTAGTGTCGTTTTTTGCCTTTAGCCAAAAAAGAACTGTTGATGTATCGTCAGCAGGTTCGGTGGGAGCTAGAAAGGGCGATAAAGGAAAAGCAGGAGAAAAAAAGAAAGGAAGAAAGAAAGAGGGTGGAAAAGTGAACAAGAAAGGCAGAATAAGCAGAGGCGGAGAGTGACAGTGAGCGAGAAAGAGAGAGGAGGGTGAGAGAGATTGAAAAGGCTAGATAGAGCAGAGGCTATGACACTGTCTCATCAAATGCCTGGACTTCAGCCAAGTTCATCTGTTAATGGACAACCACCGTAGGGCCCTACCCCTCCCCCTCACCACCAACTGACACACTCCCCCACCTCCTCCCTTTCCTCCCTTCCTCTTTACTCCAACTCTCCCAAACACTCGCTCTCTTTCTCTCTCCCTTCTTTTCTATCTGAAGAAAGCTAGACATAGATTATTCCTGAGCCTTTCCCTTTTCTATTCAAGATAAACAAAGTGCTTCAGGTTCAGGGCACACCCTGGGACCCCTGACAAAGCCATCTATCATCCTGTCTGGCTGAGCCAGTCTGACCACACTGAGCCCTAGCAGACTAATGGGGCCGCTGGACAATTTTGCCTTTGTGCGGCTGCCCCTTCTGCTCCAACATCCCCATTCCAGCAGCCATTCACACACAGATGTGCTCGACCAGTGCCTTTGAGGTCTGGATCTAGCTCTTGTCTCTCTCAGAGAAGCAAGAGATCCAAAACCAATGAAACCAACCAAATCAAAACTAACTTTATGACAGAATAGTGAAACTGAGAGAAAGAGAGCAAGGGGGGGGGGGGGGGGGGGTTTGGAGGGCTGGGGGGATGAGTTGAGAAACGGTTAGCATCATCCCGAGACGTGTTGAGACACATGCGGTTGCTGGAGCTTCCCAGAGAATGACATGCAGCAGAAAGAAAGAGAAAAAGGGGGAAAGATGAAAGAACAAGAGAAGGATAGAGAAAGGGAGAGGAGAAAAAAATTCAGCTGTCATTTATACAGATTTGGAAAGTAAGAGCTGTTTTTCTGTTTTTGCTGTCATGTTAGTTTTTTTAAACCAACAACCAACAACAGTTCTTTAGCTCCCTATCTTGACTTCTTGCAAAAATGTTTGATACATATACTGTATATTTATTGTTAAATCTTGTTAAATCAGTTTTCAAAAGGGGCTAAAGGTCTTTGCTCTCAACAGCAGACACAGCAGTCAGTATTGTTACTGGCCACTGTCAACAAGGAGAGACTGACATGGCACTGCGCCTATTGTTCCGGCAGATATCTGATACTGAACAAGGATTAGGGCAGAAAAACATAAAGCACCCCTTGTACTTTAAACAACAACATAAAGTGTCCTCCAGACTGGGAGTGTGTGTTCTGTTAGCTAAAGTGAAAAATGTGGAGACGAAGTTCACTCTGTGTGTCTATGTGTGTGTTTGTGTGTGTGTGCGCGCACTGAGCTGAGAGAACAGGCTAGAGGCAGAAGCGTCCTTTGGGGATAGGTTCCTGTTCAGAGCACAAACAGACAACAGCACACACACAGTTCACAACCCCTGCTGTGAAACAAACAGCCAAGTGCCTTTGCCAGGATCTAAGCCCATCTCACGAATGCACACATATACAGTACCCACACTTTTGCTGTGCAGATACAACTACGCTGCGTTGCATCCAGAACTTGGAGCAGGCCACGCCGCCGACAAAACAAACATGCTTCTCAAGAACTGTAGAGCTCCTCTACCCGACAATTCTGTTAAGCCCATCTGCTGCTTCTATCAACAAGCAGAGATCAGCCGGGGAGAGTGATGGAACTGTACACAAAAGCAAAGAAAGAGACTGAATGACAGGATTAGACAAACCGGAAAACACTAATGAGAGGTAAACAGACTGAGCAAGGAGACGAGGTAGAAGTCAGAAGGAAAGAGCAAAGGAAAAAAAAAATGTGTGTGTGTGTGTGTGAGAGAGAGAGAGAGAGAGAGAGAGAGAGAGAGAGAGAGACTTCTTGTAGTCATTTAATCACTGAGCAGAGTGGACTAATCAGCCTCTAATACAGAGATCGGGCACTTCCTGGATGGAGCATTCATTCCTCTCTCTCTGTGAGTCTACTAAACCTCCGGCGTCATTTCACTGTTTCTTTACCCATTTTGGAACGATAAATTATCCATTAGATTTCATCATATCTTACTAAAGCAATTACATCAAGAAAATGATAGCGCGTGTGGAATCAATTATGCATGCCCTTGGCCGGAGACCAGAGGCTGGGAAGTCAGAGGAGGCAGTTCGACACACACACACACACATGCACACACGCACATACGCACGCACACATTAATAGGGCATTCTTACTCTCTCTCACACATACACATATATATTCAGACACACACACAACTGCAAAGGCACACACCGGCACAAAAACAATGCACACACATACACACACACACAAATAAGATGACTCTGGATCCTGGATCTCACAGATGTGCCCCATCAGTTCATCTTACTGCCTAAAAAGTTCATGCACTTAATAATTTATTTGTGTTCTGGATACGGTTTCCCAGCTGAATATTAACAACTTTGAAGCCTGCTCGTAGCCAGGGTAGGGCTAAAAGAGTCCTGAGGAAACAGTGCCTGCTGGGTCCCCCTGGCCCTGGCGATCTCCTCCTCCTTCTCCTCCTCCTCCTTCTTTCTCTTCTTCTACCTCACTCCTTCCTTCTCTCCTTCTTTCTCTTCTTCCTGCTCTCCCTCTCTCCCTCCCTTCACCAACGTGTCCATTACTGAAATGCTCTGCGCTCCTTTGAAACATACACAACTTATTTGTTTTGTCCCCCAGATTTACAATTCTGTTTCATGACAGTGGAGATTTCAGCATTCCCTTGAAGCACTTCACACAACACTGGTATGCAGAAAAGGGGAGAGAAACAAGATATAGTGTATATGACAAGAAAAAATTCTGAAAAGGAATACTGTATTCCCTTGAGGGTTTTTGTTTGATTTTATTATTATTATTATTATTATTATTATTATTATTATTATTATTCTTTATTATGGGGTTTTTCCAAGCTCATTATAGAACATTTTAATCATGCATTTCCTCAACTGACTGACAGCTGTCAGTTTTTTTTTTTTCTTTTTTCAATTACATATCGAAGTCATTCTCTTTGGGGAGCAGCACAGACAGATACAGAGCATGGAATGCGGGGGTGTGTATATGCATGTGTGTGTGTGTGTGTGTGTGTGTGTGTGTGTGAGTGCGAGAGTGTGTGTGTGTGTGTGTGTGTGTGTGTGTGTATCTGTG
>JAQMYF010046757.1:0-21211 GCA_030014195.1 Neosilurus mollespiculum | reverse complement strand
AGTTTCACACCTAACATATGGTCAGGAAGTACATACAGACAAGATGTTAATGTCTCAGACACCTGGGCTGCCAGACTCCTTAAAATGTAAAATCCAATATACATAACTCTTTCAGTTTTATGTACTGTTATGCTGGAAAATTAATTTAACATTTTATAAATTTGTAATCCAACATTTCCCCCTTTGAGAGTTCTGATAACTCTCACAAAGTACAAATTTATGCACTGATTCTTGTAACTTGTGATTGTTACAGGCACAGAACACTTGTTGTGACTGCAACATGTTGTGTAAACAACATGTAGCAAGAGTCTGTGAAGTTCTTATGGGTAATAGTCTTTTCTGGTTGAAGCTTTTATTCCATCTTGACGGGTGTGTGTGTGATTTGTTGAATGAAACACTTGATACTGTGATGCATAAATAGTACACCAGTAGGAAAAACAATAGCAGAATTGCTATTTCCTTGATCCACAGCCAGGGTTTTCCTAACAGGTTATTGAATCATGAAGAATTATTTTCAGTCATCTGGTGTAATTTTGTTGAAAGATCAAAAATGTCTAATCTTGATCATGTTGGTGGATGACTGAAGTTCTTGTACGTGATTCTCTGCGTTGTGTATTTTTCTTCTGTGATTGTTGGTTCGGCAGTGGGTCTAGTTGTCTTTTTAGAGGTTGTGGCTTCATCTGCAGATGAGGAGGTCGGTTCGTATGCATCTCAGAACAGCCATCAAGTGGTATATGCACAAAGTAAGAAAGAAAAATAAAAAAAACGACAGAGCAGTATCTGTTGCAAAAGACTGCAAACACTAGGGTTGTATCCTCTGTTCAATTTGTGTCTGCTATTGTTGTTCCTTCTTTCCCTATCTCTTTAGTCCTGTGACACCTAAAGAACAGTGAGGTAAGGATGGACTAGTGGATGGGGAAGGCCTATGAGGGAGTCTTCACCACAGGGTTTGGCCCCCGAAGCCTGTTGCTTTCAGTTCTTCCCTGGGCTCCTCACTGGTCCGTGTGTCCTATCCAATACCTATAGGTGGCGGAACAACTTTACAGTGTGACACATGAGTCCAGGTTTTTCTTCCCTGACACAACACTGCAGCTGCTGTAATCAAATTCACTTGATGTGGTCCATTCCATTTAGGCTCTAATGGCTTGTTTCTGAATGACTTTATCATGACCCACTGACCAGGGGTGATTGTGTGTCCACCTTCTGGTGGAGTCTGCCAACATGACTCAGCTCTCTCTCTGGCACTTTGTACTGCCTTTGTGAGGTTTTCACAGTAAGCAATCAGGGCATCTGAGGCAATGTGTACATCAGCATTTCTAAGATCAATCACACCTGGCATCTGCATTGGGCATCCAGTTATAATCTCATGAGGGCTCAGTCCCACTGATCTATTAGGTGATGCTCTCATACTACATAGTACTGCTGGCAGAGCATTGACCCATGGTACCCCTTCCTGATGCATTTTGCTTAGCCTGATTTGGATTGTTCTGTTTGCTTGTTCAACCTGTCCTGATACTTGTGGCCTATATGGGCAGTGAAGATTCCACTTGATCTTCAGCATTTTAGATACTTCCTTGACTACCTGTCCTGTGAAGTGTGTTCTTTGATCTGAGTCAATGTAATCTAGTAATCCATATCTGGGAATAAAATCAGTGACAAGACATTTAGCAGTATGGGCAGCTGTAGCACACCCTGTTGGATAAGCTTGTATCCATCTTGAGAACTTGTCTGTTATTACCAAAACATCAGTTTTTCTCTTACAAGGAGGCAACAATATGTAATCAACTTGCAGGTGACGAAATGGTCCTGGTGGAGCTGGGGTATGTGTTCCTGCTGTAGCTGCTGCTGGCACATCATTATTTTTCTGACATGTAATGCATCTCTTGACTGTATCAATGGCTAAATTTCTAAATTTTGGATTCCACCATTGATTTGGGAACCTGTGATTCATCGTTGCTGGACCACTGTGGCCCAAATTGTGGATTTGTTGAGCCAAATATGGTAGCATTGATTCAGGAGCAACATATTTTCCCCCTTTGGTCCAGCAGCCAGATGAATCTACTGTGGCTGACCATGTCCATGCTTCATATAGAGGGACATCTTTGTACAGATCAATGATTGATTCAGCAGGCAGAATTGTCTTCTGTGCTGTACTACCTGAACACACCTGTCTGGTTGCATAGGAGCAAGCCTGTTGCTACATCAGCAAGAGCATTACCTTTAGCTTCCATAGTATTAGTTGTGAGATGTGCTTTCACTTTGATCACAGCTAATTTCTTTGGATGTTTCATGGCGCACATTAGATCTTTTACTAATTCAGAATGCTTAATGGGGGATCCAGCAGAAGTTAGAAACTGCCTACTTTGCCAAATGACACCAAAATCATGAATTACCACAAACACATACCTGGAATCAGTGTAGATATTTGCAACCGATCCTGAAGCTAGTGTGCATGCTTTAGTAAAGGCTACTAGTTCTTGTAGCTTGAGCTGAAAAATGATCTGAAAGACGACCTGAAGCTAACACTGCAGTGATGGAAGTTACTGCATAATCTGCTCTTTTGTTGCCTTCAATGACTTGAGCTGAACCATCACCAAACAACTCCAATTGTGCATTCTCTATGGGAGTCTCTGATATTTCACTCATAGGTGTGCATGTAAGTGTAACACAGTCGTGAGTCATTTCTCCCTCATCCTCTAACACAACTTCAGTCATTGCAGACATCATACATGAGGATGGGTTTGTGACTGACGCACACTGTAAAACAATGTTCGGGGCTGTGAGCGTCGTTAACCAATTTCACCAACGAGAGGAGGTGACAGAAGTGACTTTTGCTTGATTCATTAGTGCAGACACTGTATGTGGGCATCTTACGTTTACAGTCTGTCCTGACACCATTCCTGATGAAGCCTGTACCGCTAGATGAACTGCCTGCACTGCTCTAAGATATGGGCCCATACCTTAAGCAACTATGTCAAGTTTACTACAATAGTAATGAATTGGGTGTAAACTGCCCCCATGATTTTGCATTAGACATGCAGCCATAAAGCATATTTGTTTATGAACATAAAGCACAAAGGACCTATCAAATTGTGCAATTCCTAATGCTGGTGCTTTACATAGTGCTCTCTTCAAAGCATTGAAAGCTTTGAGATTAATTTCTTCCTTACAAACAGTATCAGAATCTTTAACCTGGCCTTTCAACAAGTCATAGAGCGGTTAAGCAATCGAGGCATAGTCTTCAATCCAAGGTCTACAGTAACCTGCTGTTCCTAAAAATGATCTGAGTGTTTTAATGGTGGTAGGCGGAGGTATTGCTTTGACTGAAGTGGCTCTGTATTGTGTAATTGATCTTTGCCCTGTACCAATTGTTTGACCCAGAAATGTGACTTGGTTTTTAGCAATTTAAGCTTTGTGAAGGCTGCATTTGTGTCCTTTTTTATGCAAATAGTCTAACAATGCCGCCAATTCAGTTTGATGTTACTCGTGATCTGTTGAGGCAATCAAAATATCATCAACGCATTGAACCATAGAGGACTGTTTGATTAGACATTTTGGGTCACACAAATCACGTCAGACAGCCTGATGGTATATAGTAGGAGAATTCTGAAATCCCTGTGGCAACCGTGTCCACTGGCATTGCTTATAGTCTACTGTGAAAGCTAACCATGTCTGGCTGTCAGAGTGCAAAGGTACAGAAAAGAATCCATTAGACATATCGATTACTGAAAAAACTTTACAATCTAATGGTAAGCCATTACAAATTGTAGATGGATCTGCTATGAGGGGGGTGATTTTATCAATATGTTTATTACCTACTCTGTAGTCTATGGTAAGCCTCCATGTCCCATTGGCTTTCTTGATGGGCCATATGGGTGAGTTACAGGGACTGTTGGTTTTAACTAGCACTCCTTGCTTCAGCAATTTTTCTACAATAGGTTTGACTCCCTGTATAGCTTCTTTACTGATTGGATATTGTTTGGTAACAGGAGGTGGAGTTCCGGTTAATCTGACTGGTTCTACACCTGTCAGAAGCCCACAATCATCCTTGTCTTTAGCCCAGATTGGATGATTGGATGAAAGCATACTCAGGGGTGATTGCATTATTGGTCGAAACTTGCGCTGAGAAAATTTTTATGCTAACAGATTCTGAAGACATGTCTAAAATTAGATGTACTTATCTCAGTGGGTCCATGCCTAGAATTGCACCTGTATTTAATGGAGCACATAGCAATTTTGTAGTCAAAGTTTTTGGGCCTAATTGTACTTCTATGCGCAGGGATTCATACAAAACAGAATTTTCACCTATTACACCAGTTAAACAAAGTTTAGTTGTCTTGTAGGGGAAGTTTAAATCTTTAGCCAATTTTGTAGGAATTACTGTAATTTCTGCACCTGTATCAAGCAAAAAGTCAATCTCCTTTTCTTGTATGCTACCTTTCACAAAGATTCTTTTGACATTTTGATGGATTACAGGGGGAAGGTAGCTACTCACAGCCCCAACAATTTTTTTCTGTTCCTGCTCTTGTTAAGCTCTTAGAAGAGCCTGAGCAAGCTGTCCTAAAGGTTCAGTAGACAAAGGTGGAACTACTTCCGGTTTGTAGGCAGGCTGAGAAGGAGCATAATTATGCACAGTATTTCTTTTACTGTCTGGCAACTTCTTCCTACACTCTTTCTCCCAATTTCCCAATTTTCTACAGAAGTTGCATTTGCCTTCTCTTTTAGGCCATGTATGGTCTTGGTTTGTTGTGCTAAACGTAGCTGCTGCTACTCTTACCTTTGCTTTTACATCAGCATCTCTTTCCCATGTTGCTAACCTGTCTAGGTTACTTCTGAGAGTCATGTTAGACCAAGTTAAATCTAGGAATGGCAATGCTTTTCTGTATTCGGTTACAAGGCCATTTGACCAGATGAGGACCAGGGGTCCTTTGTCATCTAGCACACTTTCAGGATTATCCACTATTCCACTGTAAGTTACAGCTGACTGACAAAACCTTTCAGTGTATTTATTTACAGTTTCTTCCTTCCTTTGCGCACAGTTTGTGATTTTGGACCAGTCTACCCTGGGTCCCATGATATTCTTTAGAATTTTTAAACACCTTCTCTCAAATCGCCTTTACTGGCATGTTGTAGTTCAGAAGTAACAGCAGACTCAAAACTATTGAATTCAGATTCAGTTAGAATTTGTGACATAAGCTGTGTGACTTCTGATAACGACATGTCGTAAAGACGCATTTTGTTAATCAATGATCATCTAAATTCAGAGAAATTTGTGCGTGCTGAGGGTAAGCTCTGGGAAAGTCTCTCTATATCTTAAGGTTCTAGCGCTTTGACAACAGTGTGTATTTGGACAACAGAAAAGTTATGAGGAACACTTTCAACTCCCTCAATTCCCTGAGATCTCTTATTAGCACCACATACCTTCACTACATTTACAGGCACATCAGTTACCGATTAGATGTCTACATTTGTTTCAAAGAAAGCTTGCAAGTCGGGATAATCGTTATCATATTGACTAACTTCTACCACATCAGTATTTGGTAAATCTTTGTAGCGTTGCAATTTTTTTGTCAAAGAGGATATTCTAGCACAGAGTTCTTTGTTCTGTTCCTCTAGCTCTGAGTTACTCTGAGACTGTTGTGTAGCTAGCATTAAACTAAATTCTCTGTGGCAGCAGATAACGCCTTTTACATTCTTCTTGCGAATGCATGCACCTAGTACCTTTTTACATTCATCTACAGACCAAGTCTTGTTTGGATGGATCTCATGTTTCTGAGTTAGTTCTTGTCTCACTTTCTCAGTGACTATAAGGTCCATTTGCACTCCGAACAGTGATTTGAATATGCTATCTGACCACAAAGGAGTCGCAAGACCACCTTTTTTAGTTGTGGGGACTAGTCTAGCATTTTTCCTAAACATTTTATGAATTTCTTTGCTACCACACAATCAAAACACTAAAACTTCTCTGATCAACAAAGGGTACACTTGTTAAGAGAGATCAGCTATTGTTAACCTTCCCTGCCTGAACAGAGGAAAACACAAAATATTAAAACACTAAAGTTTCTCTAATCAACAGAGGGCATGCTTGTTAACAGAGATCAACTAATGTTAATCTTCCCTGCCTGAACAGAGGAAAACACAAAATATTAGCACGTAATGCTAATCATCCCTGCCTGAACAGAGAAAAACACAAATATTAGCACGTAATGCTAATCTTACCTGACTGAACAGAGGATAACCAATATTAGCACGTAATGCTAACCTTCCCTGCCTGAACAGAGGATAACCAATATTAGCACATAATTCTAATCTTCCCTGCCTGAACAGAGGATAACCAATATTACTGGAATGAAACCAAATCTTTGTTTGAGCTTGAAGTTTTCATCTGGATTCAGGTGAGGAGCTCTATTCGAGTCACGGCACCAAAACTGTTGGAAAGTTTTTTCTTCTTTCCTTGTTTAACCAGAGACCAGGAGGCATTGGGATATCTTTGAAACAGAAGTTGCTCTATATTGAGAACTGACTGCAGGTTTTGCTGTAGTTATCCAAGCCTGAATAAAGGCTAAGCACAGTAGAATTTATACTTTGCAAGGGAGAGGGATACAAAGAGGTGGAGACAATCTAAACCAAGCATGTAAATGCGGTACGGGAATCAGCCCAGTAAGAGAATCTCATAGGCCTAAGAGTGTCATTCAAATGTATAGGTGCTAATCCAACTTCCTGAGAGTGTTGCCCAGACCTTCACATTATCATAGAGACAAAGGCACAGGCTGGCCTTGAGTTTCACACCTAACATATGGTCAGGACTCTGTGCAGGCCAGTAAAGTTCTTCCACATAAACTCGCTCATCCATGTCTTTATGGACCTTGCTTTGTGCACTGGTGTGCAGTCATGTTGGAACAGGAAGGGGCCATTCCGAAACTGTTCCCCCAAATTTGGAAACAGAATTGTCCAAAATCTCTTGGTATCCTGAAGCATTCAGAGTTCCTTTCATTGGAACTGAGGGGCCAATTTTGTCATTTTACATGGCCTTCCACTTTGTGGCTGAGTTACAGTTCTCAATCGCTTCCACTTTGTTAAAATACCATTGACAGTTGACTGTAGAATATTTAGTAGTGAGGAGATCTCATGACTGGACTTGTTGTACAGGAGGCATCCTGTCACTGGAATCCACTGAGCTTCTGAGAGCGACCCATTCCTTCACAAATGTTTGTAGAAGCAGTCTGCATGCGGGCTGTTTCATGGTCAGAGTTGTCTTTTTAAAATTTTACAAGGGACTCCTTTACGCAGGCACTTGCATATGTAATGACTGTCTCTTGTTTATTGTTGTACAGCTACCCTAGTGAAATCTAGTGTAATAAAAATAGTAGCTTTTACCTGATAAAATTCTGAATTGAGCTCCTAATTACTAACTCTTACTTTTGTCGGGATCCTTTCTGTAAGAAATGTCTTCTCCGGAATGTAGACATTACATTTGGAGGACAGAAGTGCTTTTTGCCGATATCAATTGCTTTTTTTAAAGGAGCATAGTACTGTATAGCCTGCTGAAGAATATAATTGGGATTCAATGTGAAATACTTTCTGTACAGTACCACATCAGTTTGATAACTGGATGACTGTCCATCAGTTTGATAACTGTCCATCAAAAAGTGCATTTTCTTGAAAACCACAATGATTGTGACTGATGCTGTTGTTACTGCAGGTAATAATATATACAACTAATGTTATTAGTTAATATCTGCTCAGATAATGTGTTTAGTGAACTTTTATTCTTAATGCTGTGAATTCTTTACAATTCTGATAAACTGCAACCTGATCTACTTATTCTAGAGACCCTGTCCCTGTTATACTTTCACCCGGTGTAATGTAGACAAAATATTCTAGTCTCATAAGGTCCTGACTGGTCACAAGAAACCACAAAAATGAGCAGTTTTATTTTTGAGCTACTGTAAACCCAAAACATATACCCTGATTGTAAAATTGCCCATGCCTAGGTGCTTGAATTTATACACCTGTGGCCATAGAGGTGATTGGAACACCCGAACAGCTGAAGCAGCTGTTATAAACAGTTTTTTTCTCACCAGGCTTGTTTTTTTTTTTCATTCTCCTGAAGTTGCTATCTACTGTTGTCGGACCTCAGAGTCCTCTCTGAGTGGACATATGCCGGGTTGAAGTAAAGTTCCTCTGTTGCCTGTTTTTTCTTAGTTCATGCCCATTAATTCACTAATTACTCAAAATACTTAATCAATATAAAAGATCTTAATGCAGCAGAAGAGGAGAAGCAAGATACCCTTTTTCAAAGTTGCAGTCTATCACATATAATTCTGGGAGAGCAGCTGGTCTCTAAGGTCTGACCGATCATCAGCTAACCCTCTTTTAATTTGCATATGCCCAAGTCCTTTCCCATTATGTTCATTGTTCAGGCTATTTTAGCCCTTCCCACCTTATTTTGCACATTTTTCTATTTTCCATTATTTCCTCATTTGTCCCTATTCTGCCCTTGATGTGATGTCATCCTTCCTGTGGTAACGCCTATTTTCTCCATCTAATTTCCCATCATTTTCAGGTAATTTGAGAGTTTTATAAAAAAAAAAAAAATTGCCGCTTGTTTTATAAGAGCATAACTTCCGTACTTTCTTCCTTGAATTTTCTCTTTGCGAGCTGTTCAGACAGATTGCCCTGCATGCCATCTTTTTCCCCTATTCAACCATGTGTAACCACCTTGATCTTCTATTTTATATTATTTCAACTTTATCTTGTCCCTAAATATATGAGTAGTATTCTGTAAAATATAAGCACAATATTAGTTAATTTCTCTAATTGCATAATTTTCCAAAGCCTTGCTACCTGCCTTAGTATACCAATGTCCACACTGTCAATATACTTAGATGCTTATCATGGGCCCTGAGCCTTTGAGCATTTCAGTATCAATTGTTAAGATGTATTGTGGATTACATATTCTTGGATTATATAGTCACATGACATGCACCTTTTCCATCTCAATTTGTTTCCAGCTCAGTCAGTCCGCCATGCCCTTTTCAGGAGGGGAGATATGATCACCATCGTCAATACTGTTACCACTTGGCTCGTGCTAATCCTGACCTCCTAGATTTCCTGGAGTTCCTTTCTGCCACCTGGGCCCTATCTAGGTCTCCTGGGTTTCAGTCCAGGTCCACCCTTCACACTTTTCAGCCTTCCGCTGTTACCCATGATCAATCTACTCAGACTCAACCTGAAACCGGCGACCAATCTATTCAGTCCACTATTGGCATTTTTTCCCCAAATCCAAGTTCTCCCTCAGGCTCTCCATTTCTTCCTTTACGTACTCTTGAGTATTCTTCTCCGGAATCTTCTCCCCCAAACTCTCCAATGGAATATTACCTGGATTCTCCCATCATTGATTCTCCCACTGATTACTCTCCTACATCCCCTGTGGATCCGGAGCTTCCCTTTTCCACCAGTCCTCCAGGTCCTCCTGTTCCCATAATTCCTCTAGACAGGTTGACTGATCTGTAATCTTCAATAAATTTTCTTTGTCTTTTTCCCCAGTCTCAGTGTGGTTATTTCATTAGTACACTAGGGTCATGGTTCAATATGATTATATGCCCTTTCATTTTAAGCTTCCTATCTCACTACAGTTTAATATTTTTGTAAATAAGCACTACTCTACTTTTATTCTTGTGAATTAACACTACTTTTTAGGTAAGATATTGCTACTTAAAGCTAATTGTTGATCTTAATGCTAAATAAAGCATGATATAACATTTTAATGCTAAGTCAAGCAGGATATAAGGTTTCTTCCCGACACTGTACAGTGGTGCTTGAAAGTGTGTGCCCTTAAGAAGGTTATACATTTTTGCATAAATATGACCCAAACATCATTAGATTTTCAGTCCTAATAGTAGATAAAAAAATCACAGTTAAATAAATGAGACAATAATGTTTTACCTGGTCATTTGTTTATTGAGGAAAAATGATCCAGTATTAAATATCTGTGAGTGGCAAAACTTAACCTCTTGGATTAGCAGGTAAATTGAATGTGAAATTAGAGTCAGCTGCTTTCAATTAATGGGTTCACAATCAGATGTGAGGAATGAGCTAAAAATTCCTCCAAGCCGATACGCAAGACTGATCAACAGTTACTGGAAATGTTTATTTGCAGTTATTGCTGCAAAAGGGGATCACACCGGATACTAAAACCAAAGGTTCACATACTTTTGCCATTCAGAAATATGTAATACTGGATAATTTTCCTCAATAAATAAATGACCCACTACTTTTAAGACTTAAAATTAGATAAAGTTTTAGGTCATATTCATGCAGAAAAGTATAAAATTCTTAAATATTCATTAACTTTCAAGCACCACTGCTGTTTTTTTATTAAATTCCACCACTAACTGTTTACTTTTGTCGATATTTAATTGATGACTGCTTACCTAGCACCATTTTAGCAGGTTCTACACTTTGTTCAGATAGCCTGACTCATTGTTGTTGGAGCTAATCCCAACTACTACCTATGTCGTCAGCAAATTCAACAAAGGATTATACAAGAACTCTGGAGACAGACTTATGTAGGGCTTTTCAACTGATCAAGGCAATGTACCTTTAAGATGAAGTTAGTTGAATAAAGTCTTTTTTGCTGCTTGTTTGTTAGTCTTTCTGCCTTCAGTTTTCTTTTGAATAAGTAAAACACATACTTAGTTTAGTTGACTGACTTGATCAGTAAAGCACATTTATTTTCTTTGCCTTAAGAATCCCTTTGGTTCCTTTTTAATTTACCTACCCGATGTATTCTTGTATGTACACTACCATTCAAACGTTTGAGGTCACCCAGAAATGATCACATTTTTTATGAAAACACAAACTTACATTCATCAAACAAGTTACAAAATGAATGTAAAATATACTTAATTGACATTGACAAGGTTACAAATAAGAATTTTTTACTTTGCATTTGCAGCTATTTCAATCTTACCAACCTTTGGCATTTTAAATGTGGATTTGTCTAGGTTAAAAACAAGTTGGACTGGCTTGATGGCACTTCTGTACTATACAGCTCAATCGGGTTGAGATCCAGTGACTGCACTAGCCATTCAATTATTGAGAGACCAGGTGGCTGCTTCATATCTAAATAGTCCTTGCATAGTTTGGAGCATTTTGGGTAATTGTCCTGTTGTAGGAGGAAAGTGTCTCCAATTAAGCACCATCCACTGGGTATAGAATGGGGTTTCAAAATGTGCAAAGTGATATTGTTTCAGATTTAGTTTTCCCTGTACTGATCTTAATTTCATCAATCTAAGCACTTTTCTCCCACTTCGATTTTCTGCTATCCAGTGTCTGTGTTCTGTTTTCCAACTTAACCTTTTCCTTTTATTGATCAGTCTCAAATATGGCTTTTCTTTGCTCTTCCATTGTTGAAGTACAGAGTGGGGGGTATTATTTGATGAAGCTGCCACTAGAGGACCTATCAAGGCTCTAATGTACCTGTCCTCTTGCTCAGTTGTGCAGCGCAGGATCAGACTTCTTTTTCTGTTAGGTCCTGTTAGAGCCAGTTTGTGCTGTTTTGTGAAGGGTACACACCGTTTTTTGGCAGTTTCTCATATGGAACATCCCTAATTTCTCAGAACAAATATAGACTGATGAATTTCAGAGCAAAGTTATTTTTTTGGCCATGCTGATTATTCAGATTTTCAGCTAGCATGAAGGGCAATTTTATTGTTTCTTTAATCAACCATACAGTTTTTGTCTGTGCTGACTGCAAAAGGTTTTTATAATTATGAATTATACTTTTAACATGATTAACTTGGATTAGTGAGCACAGTGTGGAACCATACATACGATAGTTGCTGAAAATGGGCCTTTGTACACCTTTGTAGATATTCCAATAAAAAATCCAGCAGTTTTCACCAATAATAGTCATGAAAAACATTAACAGTGTTTCTGATCAATTTAATTTTTTTTTCATATAAGTGCTTTTCTTTCAAAAGCAATGAAATTTATTAGTTTTTTTTTTAGTTACTATTTGAAAGAACATTCTTAAAAATGCTCCCATGCGTGTAATGAAAAATATCATCATCATCATCATCATCATCAGACAGCGACCCTGGTTGGTACACTTGAAAGGCTTTTATAAAGTTGGAGCCGTTGTCAGTAACTGTAGCAGTAACTTTTGTCGACAGTACAAACAATGAATGAAGATGGTCGATCTCAGCAGCAATTACATCATATGTGTGCCTACCTTTGATCCTTTTACACGCTGATGCAGCTTTCTGGCGTTTAAAAGCAGTGGTGTTTATCCAGTGAGCAGTTATTCCCACGTAGCTCTTGTTGTGAACGGACCAAATATCTGCTGTTGTCGAAATGTAATGTATCCCTCCAATGTCGCTTTAATCTCTGTTTCCATTTTTGTATACTCCTTATCCGAGTAGTCGGAAAAAGTTTTTGTCCCATTTGGCGTGTGCCGTTTGCACATGCTATCAAACTTATTATTTGCCTAAAAGCAGGCGATTCCATAGTTGAAATTGGCTACATAGTCTCAACAATAAAACGTGAAATGGCTTTGTTTATCTGCCCCTGGCTAACACCAGTCTTGTTAAAATCCAACCACTGTTGTTTGGGTGGCGGGGCTTGCCTCATTTCATGCAGGTCCACAGCCTCAAGCTCTAGCTTTGTGGAGGCATGTAGCTTCTGGAGGTGCTTGAGCAAATTGGAGTTGCTGTTTGTAGCAGTAGACAGGACCTTCGATCTAGAAAGACATAGGTTGCACTTTACTAGAATGTCCTTGTCTTTGTGCTTGACTAATGTAAAATAGTGAGCGTATTTCCATGTTGAAAAACTAGTTTTGCTTCCGCTTTGATCTGCCATAACCGTGCGCACACACTCGCATCCTAAAAGCATAGCTACGGATGCCGAGAGCAAATGTAAATTCCCGCTGTAAACAGGAAGAAAGCACACAGCTGTTGGCCAATATTAATTAATTTAGCTAGTGACACTCAAACGCACGATAGAGTAACGGAAACTGAGTTACTTTATTTAAAGAATAATGCGTTTGGGTATTAGTTATTGACAAAAGTAACGGCGTTACAGTAACGTGTTACTAGTAACGCGTTACTGCACAACACTGTTTGTAAGTGATCCCAATCTTTTGAATGATAGCATATGAACATAGGTTAAAAAACAACCAGCCATAGAAGGTGTTAGTAAGTGTAAATAAATAACTAGACTATAAAGATGATTATTATTCTTATTGCATTAGTATAGTAATTGGGTTTTTTTCTGTGCGTTTAATTATATTATGGCCCAGGGAAAAATCCTGTCCTTGAGTCCAGGGATGCTTATTTTAATGTACCTGTAAAGCCTGCTTAAAGTCAGCAGGTTAAACAAATAGTGCACGGGATGGGCAGAAGCTCTGGAGTGGCAGCAAGAATAAATGGTCTTCTAGGGAGGGCAAAGTAATATTTGATGATGTGATGCATCAACCCTCAGCCCAATTTGTGTGAGGGATATTGTCATCACGCATGATGACTGTATGTCCCTCTGTCCACACTTCCATTTTACACACTAATTTAAAAACACCTTCATTGTTCATCACAATTTTTGGTGGTGTTGGGTGTGGCTAACTACACAAGCCTATCGATTTTTGTCAAACTCCAATATCCAATATGGCCAGCATATCCAATTTTCTCCACATTTTTCTCATTACTTTCAGGATATGTAGTTGTTGCTGTGCCTGTTTAACAAGAAATGATGTGTATGTGGACCAGGAGAGTTTATCAGAAATATGTACTCACCCTGAAATTTGATAAACTGTGCCATTTTATCTGTTTACATCTGTTGATGTAAAGTGGGAAATGGTCTCCCCTGTGCTTCTAGAAATCAACGATAACTTCCTTTGTTTTTGTAGTGTTTAGCACCAAGTTGTTTTTGGAACTCCACCTAGTCAGGTTTCTGGACTACATGTATATAAGCTGGAGCTCATCTCTATATGGGGGGGATGAGGACTCTAACCAGTGATATCATAATAGAATGGATCACAGAATTCAGAATGAAAAAGGAACAGGTTGTCTGGTATCTCAGAAGTAGCGTGTGTACCTCAACAAAAACAGATAGAGAGAGGGGGGTTGTTAGGTATGCTCATAACAGTGTAATGCTTAAAAAAACAGTTTATCAGTGCTGATCACAAGCAGGGACTCTGGCATGACTGACTATGACAGCATAACTAAAAAGAGAGAACCAGAAGATAGACAGGCATGAGGGCACCCTGTGATCTAATGCACTAAATCCATTCAGCCAGTTATTTATAGGTTAAAAGTAGTATTACATATACAGTGTGAAATTTAATTGGGATAAGGATAGAGGTGATGTGTTCAAGTCTTCTGGTTGTAGTAAGGACTCTTGGCGCTGCGTTCTGAACTAACTGGAGCTTGTTCATGCATCTATTAGAACAAGTACACAGTAACATATGGCAATAATCTAATTTTAGGGTAACAAAAGCATGAGGACGTTTTTCTGCATCATGCAGTGACATCATATTTCTTATCTTATTTATATTCCTCAGATGAAAAAAGACTATCTGGGTAATATTATTTAAATGAGCTTCAAATGAAAGACTGGGGTCAATAATCACACCAAGTTCATTTACTGATACACATGATGAAACCAAAAATGTCAAGATGATTTTTTTACTACTGGTGATATAAACTCTGTTTCTAGAATGATTTAGGACTACATTTATATGATAAACAACTAGACTTCATGTTAAACTATAGTGAAGTTTCTGCTACATGGTTTGTATTTTTATCTGGGTTCACCCAAATGAAGATGGGTTTCCATTTTGAGTCTGGTTCATCTCAAGCTTTCTTCTTCATGTCAACTGAGGGAGTTTTCCCTTCCCATAATCGGTGCGGGCTTGCCCATTGGGGATATGTAGAAGACAGTTAAATTTAGGTTTTTTTGTTTTTACTATGTAAAGCTGCTTTGTGACAATGTCAGATGTAAAAGCGCTATACTGAATTGAATTGATCAGTAATAATTTTATTAATTTTAAGTGACCTAACATGTAACAATCCTGTTTTTAAAGGTGCTAGCTGTATGTTCAGTATGATTTAAATTTATGTCGATAAGGTTTATAAAACAAACTTTCTGAGTGTTTTTCCATTTTTGTTTAGTTTGGAGAACAGACACAGTCTTGATGGCACTGAACTTGACCTTGAGTGACGACTCTGTGCAGAAAGCAGATTACAGGCTCGGATTAGCCTGTTAGTGTGCTTTCTGGCCTCGTCTCTGGGTAGTCACTGATTAACCCGTCCTGACTATGCGCTACACAAGAAATGATAGCAGCACCTTCCCGATTGGGAAGGATATCGTCCCTTCCTATCCGGCCAGGTTTACCCTCAAAAGTATTCTGATTATCTATGAAGCTCACATTTCCAGAGCACCACTTGGACATCCAGCAGTTTAGTCACCATAGTATATCATTAATTCCAGCATGAATAACAATTAAAAAAAAAAAATGCGTTCGCCTAAGAACCTAAAATAACCTGTTGTGTCTTTTTACTGATCTTTACAGGGGGTGGGGGTATGTAATGATGAAAAGCACTGTGTATATATGTTGCAGTAAGACTGTTTAGAGAGGGATTTTGCTAAATCCATGAAAATTTCAGAGAATTCATGAAATTACTGTTTATTTTATGGAGTTCATTTATATCTATATGATTACACAGTCATGAAGGGCCATAGTTTTTCTGACTATGCTCTATGCTATGATTACACAAATACTGTAAAACTTTCAGGGATTGCATGAAATCTCTTCTTACACTGTCCAACACTTACTTATACATGACACTATGCTTAAAATTAAATTGTTTTGACTGTACAGTGAAATTGACAAGACACTGGAGAACATGGCTACCTACAAGAAGAACAAGTGGATTATTGAGGGCAGACTACGCAAGTAAGGCATTTATTAATGCAGCATTTTAAAATTACACTTATCAGCCATAACTTTAAAACCATTGGGGTGTAAACTGAATAACACTTTTGGGTGGGGTAAATTCGGCAGCAACTGATCAATCAGTTCTCCACATTGATGTGAACAATAAACAAGGGCAAGCATAAGTAACTGAGTGACTTTCACAAGGGCCAAATTATCATGGCTACATGAGTAAGTCTGTTCAACTCCAACGCCACAGGTCTTGTGTGGTGAGTACCTTCCAAATATGGTACAAGGAAGGACACATGATAAACCAAGAACAGATGCACGGGCACCTAGGGCCTGGTGACACACATGATGAGTGAAGACTAGCATATGCGGCCTAATCCTACAGAAAAAACACAAATGGATAAAATAGTCAATGTTGGTTATGAAAAAAAGGATTCATAACACATAGTGCTTTACAGATCGCTGTATATGAGGCTGCATAGCTTCAAAGCAGTCAGAGTACACATGTCCGTCACCTGTCCACCACTGAAAGTGTCTATAATGGACATGTGAGCATAAGAAGTGCACCATGGAGCAACTGAAGAAGCTGAACTGTTCTGAGGAGAGAGGAAGGGTAGCCGGAAGGGTAGCGAGGAAGGGTATCTGCTGGTAAACATTCCTGGAAAGTCCTGGAATTCATGTGGGTGTGACTTTTATACATACTATCATTCTAAACTTTGCTGCAGACCAAGTTCACCCACTGATGGTATTGTTTCCTGTTGTCAGGAGCCAAATTCAGTAGGATGACACGTTCCACCACACTGCAAAAAGTGTTCAAAAACAGTTCAAGGATGCAGGCCTTTAAGTGCCCTATTAATGGGATGTGCTGGACAAACAAGTCCAAAACAATGAAGGTCAATTTTTTAGTCTATGATTTAATGGGATAAAGCCATTTTGGTGACATAAGTAGAACCCACACAGTGATAGCCAGGTGGCTTTAAAATTATGGCTGATCAACATATGCACATTGTTATGGCTAACCAGTTTATGCTTCTCAGTGGTAATCTAATTCACACATCTGACAGAATGAAGGCTGCCCTAGCATGTAAAACTGGCTGCTCTGAGGAAGAGCTTTGTTTTGAGGAGCGGAGGCGCAGTGCCCGTTTTTGTAAGGCTGAAGATGAGAACCTTGCTGATAGAAGCTTACTGGAGAATGGCAGCTCTTGCAAGCATAAAGACAAGCTGAAACTTTGTGAGGTACCACATCCATTATCTCATAAAATCACCATCAGTTTTCATTTGTATTACTTGTATTGCTGTCTTTGTGTGTATAAGTGTGATGGGAGCAGGGTTTATGACTATTATGGCTTGAGTGTGTTCGTGCATATTAAAGGTATAATATGTTAGAATGATAAAAAAAAAAATAAAAATCAAATTAAAATACTAGACACAGTTGTCTTCCCTGGCACCTCCTTTGAATACTTAAAGCTCACATAGCTTGCCGGGGACACTGAAGGTGGTTTGATAATTCTTTTCCTAAATGTAGGTGAAAGTAGTTGTAGTAGATGATGCAATGCACTATAGGTCTTTGCCTCATGCTAAGATAAATTATAACTTTAAAAGATTTAATTTAGCCAAAACTAAAGCATTAACTTGTGCTTGAAGCACAAAAACATATGCATAAATACTGTACATGAGTAAAGTTGTGGAACACAACAGGGCTTTACAAATAAAGAGAACACAAATGGAAACCGAGGTGTTCACAGGTAAGTCAGTGAGCAGAGTAAGATCATGATTATAAGCTGCACAGTGTGCTGTCTTGCACTGCTTCCTGGCAGTAAGGTGACAAAGGCTTGTTTCAAGTGTACATGTATGGAAGATATTTGTCACCAAAATACAATTAGCAATTCAATAATAATTCTGATCATGCAATTTAAAAATACATTTTTTAATTTGTAATATAATATGTAAGGTAGTAATACAATTCCTAAAGGCAAACCCAAGAGCTGCCCTTGTATTGTATGTAAAACTAAAATGGACTTTATTTTTCTAAAAAGAGTTCAGTTACAGCTAGTTGAAATTTGACATTGTAAGCTAAAATTCCTTCTGCTGTGACATCATGAAAATAAGGAATCTTGCTTTTTCATTAAACATGCTATAGTGGACATCATTACACCCTACACTGCTTTATCCTTAAATTTCATGTTTTAAAAGTCAAAATGCTTCATCATTGTGTGGTGGGTGGTTGTAGTAATACAAATGCAGAAGAGGTGTCATTTTATTGATGGCTAAAAGATAGCAGGCTGGCCAAAAGTTGGACAAAATTTGTGAAAAATAATGCAGTGTTGAATGGTCCTTTGATCTGCTTAGACCACCCATTCTTTGCCAGGTTTATGTGAGGAACTGAATTCAGTTCATATTGAAATTCAAATTCAAATTTATTTGTCACGTACAAAATTATACACAGTACACTATGTAGTGAAATGCTTGTTACGACTCTCCTAAAATTTGAAGAATAAAAACTCTCAATATCAAGAAAAGAAAAATAACTGTAACTATTTGAGGGACATAGTTAAAGGTCAAATATAAATATAAAAATATTAAATAAAATATAACAGTATAAAAAATAAAAATAAAATAAAATATATTACAATATATAAAATAAAATATAAATGTAGTGGCGATTTTATAAGTAATATGGTATGTAAAGTGTTGGTGCGGTATGCTCACAAGATGTAGAGTGAGTGTGGTTGTTGTGTGCACAGAGTAGTGCAAGGTGTACAGAAAGTGCAAATTGTCTGTGCAACAATCAGCTGAGGTAGAATGTAATGATCATGTGTAGGGTAGGTCTACAAAGTCCAGATACTAGTGTTCTGGTTGTGGGCCTGATTGGCCTGCGGGAAGAAGCTCCTCCTCATTCACTCTGAGTTTGCTTTCAAGGAACGGAAACGCTTCCCTGACCGCAAAAGAGAGAAGAGTCCATTGTTGGGATGGCTGAGGTCCTTCGTTATCTTCCTGGCCTTGGTCCAGCACTGCTTGCTGTATATAGTGTCCAGGTCAGGAAGCTCGATACGGATGGTACACTCTGCTGAAAGCACCACCCTCTGGAGAGCTTGCCTGTCCTGTTTCGTCCTGTTTCCAAACCAGGCTGTGACACTTGTTTTATAAACTATCGTAGAAACTGAGTACTGTACCAACCTGAAGGAATGTATTTACTTGTTTTTGACATTAACAAAGAAAATGATGTGGAATTTTGCCCTTTAGATTTGTGTACCTCACCGCCTATAGCTGAAAGATATGCTGTGATAAAGTGAAACCGGTCAAGGGTGGGGGAGGGATGCAGTTTTTCTAAGCTTTTGTGAATGAGAGGTGAACACATACCACTAAACTATGTGTTAAAATGACTTCTCCAAAATTTGATCAAAGTATGATGTGTAATATAAAATATCCATGCAACATGAAAAACTTGTGTTAACTTTACTTGAGTGGTTACGGATAGTACTGTAACTAATACAGTTACAGTTGCAGTGGTGGCTCAGTGGTTAAGGCTCTGAGTTAGTGTTCAAGCCCCAGTTCCACCATGCTGCCACTGTTGGGCCCTTGTGCAAGGCCCTTAACCCTCAGTTGCTCAGTTGTATACAAAGGACAATACTGGGATTTTCTATTCACAGAAACTCTTACTCTTTAATTAGTTGCATTTCCTCTGTGATGTTGTCAGCCATCTAATTTTGAGTTGCAATATTTAGAGTTTTTTTGTAAGGCAGGGTTGAAATTTGGGAAGGCGTACTTGTATTACTGACAATTTGGGGACTAGTTTTTATTATTTCAGGTTTTTATTAGGCTGATTTATACCCATATTTTCTATTATCTTTAAAGTGCCTTTCACACATTCTTGCATTTTCCTTGGAGACAAAATAAATAAAAACTGGTAAAAAAAAAAAAAGAAAAGAAAAGAGAATGAATAAAAATTAAAACAGGCGGGGTTCAAATCTAAACCTGCATGAGAAAACATCTTTCAGTCATCAGTATGTTCACCAGTCATCAGTATGAGCCACCAGTCTACTAAAGGAGAAGTGAATAAACTATAGTGATATTAGTGTTTTAAATAACGGCTACACCCATGTTTAACCAAGATGGCAGCGCGCACAGCAGTAGCGGCTCGTAGCTCCTCTTGTTTTCAGTGTTTAGTGTTGTTTTACGTGTTGCTACTTGTTTTTTTGTCCGTTTTGTAATGCGTACCCTGTCTACAGTCGCACGGATCTCCTAAGTATTAGATTATGGAGTGAACGTTCTGTAAACAGTGACTTTACCCGATCTTACGGCATATTGCAGTATATAGCATGAACTCTCCATGGATCATCATGCCAGCGGGCAGGTGGCAGAAGAGGCGGAGGGAGAGGAAATTGTCATTGTCAGTAAGGCGTCATCGTGCAAATGATAAAACAACCACATAAACTACCGCTTCCCAGTGGCTTCCTCTCAAATGCCAGATTCATTGTTAACAAAATGGATGAGTTGAAGCTGCAGATTGCAGCAAACAGACCCGTCCAGGACTGCTGCATTATGCTGTTAACGTAGACCTGGCTCCACTCTCCATTCTGAACATGCCTATTGAACTAGTGTAGAGTAACTCCTGTAAAGTAGAGGGGTTATGCATACAGGACTGTTTTGAGATCACTGCCTGGGACATTTTCGAACATCAGGGCTTAGAATTATACACCTCAACTGTGTTGAGCTACATCAACACAACAGACAAATCCAGGTGTATTCAAATCAGAAACCGTGGATGACAAAAGAGTTCAAAGTGCTGCTAAAAGAGAGGAATAGTGCCTTCAGGTCTGGGGATGAAGCTTGTTATAAGGTTGCCAGAGTCAACCTGAAAAAGGTATCAGCTAGGCCAAGACATCATACAAGAGAAGGATAGAGGAACAAAAACTTATTGGTTGATTTCTTCCATCTCTCGAGGACATTTACAACACTCAGGAGAGCCCATAGCATCCTCGGAGACCCGTCCCACCCTGGTCATCACCTTTTTGAACTGTTGCTCTCAGGGAGGCGCTTTAGGACCATAAGCTCACAAGCTTATTACAAGCTCTGACTCAGTTTTAAAGCTCCTGCAGCATTTTCCTGTGGGGATTGCCATGTTTTTTAAATCCTTTAACAGAAGAGAAGCCATCACACATGACATCACTACACAGCGCATCACTACACACTAATACACATCACACGACTTTACATTACCTTTTTTTTTTTTTTTTTTTTTGTCTTGTCCCGCATCACAGCAAGCACAAT
>JAQMYF010046408.1:0-21394 GCA_030014195.1 Neosilurus mollespiculum | reverse complement strand
CCCAAATGAGGATGGGTTCCCTCCTGAGCCTGGTTCCCCTCAAGGTTTCTTCCTCGTGTCAACTGAGGGAGTTTTTCGTTGCCACGGGCTTGCTCATTAGGGAAGTGTAGGGGGTTGTAGAGAAAAATGTTTAGATTCCTCCCTAATTTAATTTTACTACGTAAAGCTGCTTTGTGAAAATGTCAGTTGTAAAAAGTGCTATACAAATAAAACTGACTTGACTTGACTTGACTAATGCAAACTGATTGAACACAGGTGTGAGCTCAAATTGGCTGAACAAAAAAACAGGAAGAAGGGGCGGAGAAAAACGAGCACATGGTAGACCAAAACAAAAACAAATAACAGAAATGGCCACCAGAGGGTGGCAATTAACCAAGTCTTAGACGGATCCTAACAACATCTCTTAAGGATAGATCTTATTTGGGCGATAACGGCCAATAATGATTCATTTTTAGGTCGGGAGCGAGCATCAGGGGTCTGCGACGGATATCGTCAGCCATATTGCTGACTGTCAGTGACTGTCAGTGAGGAATCCACCTGTTGTGGAAAATTATTCCATGTTTTGAAACCTGTTTCCAAATGTTGGACGATTACACACAATAATCTACTAATCGGTGATCATCACCAACACACATTTTTTTCGAGTTTAACTGGTTTTCATGTTACTCACTGTTAGTACAGACAGGGACAACCAAGATAAATCGTGAAAACATTAACATGGGTCTAGCCATGGTTTTGGGAGAGAGAGTACAAGTAGCGAGTATGAGCCCTATTATACCTGCATGATAATAACTCAGCCGGTTAGTATATGCGCAGGTTCAATGCTGTGCATTTTAAAACAACAGACTTGAGTTCGAAACCCGCCTCATACATTTTAACTGTCTAACAGTTTCTAAGTATAATTTATTTGTACAATTTGTCTTGTTGTAAAACAGAGATACAACACATGTTTAGCTTTACTGAACTTTGTTGAATAAAGTTAAATAAAGAAATTGTGAGATACAGTAAAAAAGAATTAATATACATATTATTCTTCATCTTATCTATTTCCGTTTAATTTAATATATAAACACCTTGTTTGTTTGTTTGTTTTTTTGTTTGTTTGTTTTTGTTTTTTACTTGGCTGCACTTTAAAAATCAGTTTGTTTGAGGTAGCATCAGGTTTTATCCTTGGACCAATAACTATAGTCACAGATATCGTCAATGTGGTCCGTGACTGTGGTCGCTGAATGTAGACAACAATGTCTCAGACAGTCTCAGACATGTCTGCAACCATGTCTGAGACTATAGTTGGGGATAGTTTGCGATATGGTCACCAACTACAAAGAAGACAGTCAAAATGGTTGCCAACCACTGCTGATCATTGCAGATCCTCACAGACAGTCGCAAAGTCAAAAACTCACAGGCAGTTACCTAAGAATCGCCCCAATGAGAATGAGCCTATAGATTCTAAAGGATTTTACAGCCTGAAGCTCTCAACCAGAATTTCAGACCCCTTTGTTTCAAGAAAGGCTATCAGAATTTTTTGACCTAATGACCAGCAGCTTTGCCAAAATATATGAAAAATGATTAGCTAATGTCATGAGATCATAAAAATAATCTAATACAGGTAATGCAGTCAAGGGGACAAGATGACTTTATAACAGGCAAGCCCAAAGATCTCTATCACCCCATCTAGTGCTCAAACTGTAATGATTTTTAATAATTTTTAGAATTTACACATGGATAATGTGATTGTAATTCATTCATTCATTTTCTAAACCGCTTAATTCTAATTAGGGTCAAGGAGAGGCTGGCGCCCATCTTAGCCAACTCTGGGTGAGGGCAGAGTACACCCTGGACAGCTTGCCAGGCCATTGTAGGGCAGAAACACGCTGAAGGCTATGCAGCTTTTTCTTTTATATGCCTCTCACCATAGACAGTGAGAGACATGGCTGGCCTTTGATTACCCAGTTAGCTGCACAGGTGGGACAGCAGTGACAACCCGCTGATAGTGGGGCTTGAACCCCTGACCTTGGTTTCTATTTTTTCTAATAGCACTTGGTGATTTCTAGCACTTGGTGATCACCGTTTAAAACACTTTATAGTCTTTTTTAAGAATATTTCTTCATGATACTTTTTAGGTCAGGGTGTAATATTAAAAAAAAAAAAAAAAAAAAAAAAAAAAATCCTCTCTTAAAGTGAATATAGTACAGCAGTAAGTAATGTTTTGTAATGTTTGTACATTCTTTGTCAAGGTATCTGTTTCTAGCTGTTTTGGATGAATATAATAAATGTTAATACTAAATGATTTAAGGAATGCAACTTAAACAAGTGTACAGTTGTAAAAATGTCTGAATTGAAGTGTGTTCCTAGAGTGTTTTTCTTAAAACACATTTTCTTTGTTTGCTTTTTATCTTTGAATTAAATGTAAAATATGCTTTATTCATAATTTTGTCAGGTTTGTCTTTTTTTTTCTATTTATGAATCTTTTCATACTTTTACTAAGTACATATCCAGCAAACAAAAATAAGAATATTTGTTTTATTAGGTCACAATATCCATATAAATTTATATATATGATTAGTGTTGTGTCTCGTCAACGTTCTTAAGTGTCATGTCCTGTGTCTAGTTTTATGCTGAAGTCACTCATGTCCAGTCTTGTCATGCACTTCCTGTTTTATTGTGTAGTAACTCTTTCCTCTCGTTTCAGAACCCACCCTCCTCCCTTTGTGTGATTTTCCCACCAGTGTGATTGTCGACCCCGCCCCTAATTGTGTGCACCTGCTCTCCCCTACCTAATGTATAAGTAGTCTACATCTTTCTTTGTCCTGTGCCAGTTCATCTTGTTTGCTCATCTACAGACTCAAGCTGAGCATGTCAGCGATTGCCCTTTATCTGGTTCTTTTGGTTATAGTTCATGCTTATTAGCCCTCATGTCAAGCGGATTTTGTTTGCACTTTGTAGTGCCTCAGTAAGTGAAGTTAAATTACTTTTGTCTTTTTCCTCCTTGAGAGTTTTTGTTGTACTTTGAATTGCCTCCTTGTGAGTGTTTTCTGTTGTACTTTATTTTTTCTTTATTTTTTATTTTTGGGCATATCAGTAAAGCTATTGTGGAATCTAAACTCTGGTCTCATGAGTCGTGCATTTGAGTCCGCCAGCCCCGTGTCAGAGTTCTGAAAATTAGCCCCACAATGTTATTTTTAAATTTTAAAAAATAATAGTATGATATCAATTTTTAAAAAAAAAAAAAAAAAAAAAAAAAAAAAAAATTACTTTGAATTTCCTTGCATATGCCAACCACATACAACTTATTAATAGTTTTAATAAGATGTGAGCTTTGTCAGGTTAACTATTTTGGGAGGTTTTGGCAAGTACTGAAAATTAAGAAAGCATAGTTGTTTGTGATTTTACATAGAATACATACAAATTATTTGTACAATTGGTTTGCCATCAGCATGTTTCTGACCTGCGATGGCCAGGCGAACTGTCCAGGCTGAGATGGGTGCTGGCCTCCCTGCTACTCTAACTGGGATTAAGTGGTTGAGAATTTATGAATGAATACTGTTTTCAGATTTAGCTCCACCCCGAACCTATAAATAATGTAAAACTGCATAAAAAGGAAAGGTAAAAACAAAAGGCAGTTCTCAAATAGAAACTATGAAAAACAGTAGAAAGTATTAAATGAAGATAGTTAAAACAGTTTTGATGGCACTATAGGGAGTCAATATCTGTTTGATCTCCGAGTCATTTATGAGTGCTGGATGGTTTTATTATACTGTTGTGTAATTATACTCTCTGATTCCCATCTTGTTTCATGTTGACTTATGATTGGGCCACTGAGGAGTGAGCTTATTCTTAAACACACTGCTGCAATAACATAAGGAACTCTGATTCTTGTTATACCATATGAATCAAACATGGTGTCCCTATGCCATTTTTCTCACTCCTGTCCATAGTGTTTCCTGTTTTTCTTCATTGATGGACAATGCACAGCCTTAGTATGTCAGAAATATTTAGATCTATTTATTTATTTACCAGTTGTCAGGTATACAGTACTTTGCCTCATATATTGTATGTCAGCTTAATTGAATTTCTTGTCACATTTTAGGAAATACACAACACCATGATCAACACAAGAGCTGGAGCAGTCTCTAAAAATTACAACCATCTTCCTCTGTCATTATACAGTTTACATTATTTACCTTTATAGAGCAAGCTGAAACAAACAGAATAATAGTAGAGATGTTTGGCTGAGTTACAAGTGGAGTTTGTTTAAAAAGATGTCCTTTAACAATTCCTTACCTTGACAATCATAAAGAATAAAAAAATGGCCAAAATCTGTCTCTAAAAAAACTTTTCTGACAGTAAAAAAAAGTGTGTAATTAATCAAATCTTTCATTTATAGGTGTGATTATGGAAATGTGGTATTTAGTATTCATTTAAATATGGCATCTCTATTTAGCTTTTGCAAACAATTTACACATTTGACTGTCTTTAATAAATTCTCATCTGCCTTACCATGGAAATATTCAAAGCAGAATAGGAATTCAATTAATGCCTGTAACACCTGCTTCTAGTGATGTCTCTTTATACACACTCCCTAGCCACAGACCTTCACTAAACTGACACTTTGGTAACACTCCCTGGATCTCCTGAATATTGAAGCACCTGGACTGTTAATTGATCTGTGTATTTAATCCCTGGCTTCTTGTTAATCTTTCTGAGGTATTGACTTTGTCTTACTGATCCTTGGTTTCTGCAAGTTACTTCTCCTGTGATACACGTTGCTGGACATTGTTTGAACTGACTACTGATTGTCTGGATTGCAATTCGGTACCTTTGCTGATTATTAATACTTTCCCTATTCTGCATTTGGGTCTTTTGAGTCTCATAATTACAGAATACCTCGCCGTTTACATGGATCCAGCAGAGTTTGGAATGATATAACAGTGCCAAGAGGAGAGGCAAAATGAGTTGGGAGAGATTATCAGCCAACTACTAGGTCCACTTCTCCATCCGTCTGACACTAAACATGGATTTTCTACCCTTCCAATAAACACACAAGTGACTGAGAATCCACCAACTACATTTATTGCAGTGACTGAGTGTTATGATGGTAACCCAGATAAGTGCAAGAGATTTATGATGCAGTATGCCTTGTATATCAAACATCACCTTCACATTTTCTCCTCTGATGTGGATAAAGTGCATTTTGTTATTTCTCTGCTAGCAGGCAAGGCCTTAAATTGGGCCACTGCACTGTGACACCAGAATAGTCCTGTGCTTGGCTCGCAGATGCACTTCAAGACTAATTTTTTTTTTTACAAGTTTTTGATCACCCAGCCACTGGTCGAACACTTGATCAATTGTGTGATCTACATCAGGGAAGTTGGACTATGTGGACTATGTGCTGAAATTTTTCGTTGACGGGTTGACGGAGCCAGTGGGCTCATAGTAACTGGGTGAAGGCAGGAAACATGGGATTAATCCCCATAGTAAGGGAAAGTTGAAGGCAGTAAGAGATGGGATTAACTCTTCTCAGGACCTTGACAGGCCCCACAAACCGTGGAGCCAATTTGCAAGACTCTACTTGCAAGTTTAGGTCTCAAGTGAACAGCCAGACTCTTTGCCCAGGGTGGAATAGTGGTGCAGCTCTGTGTCGATGCTTGGCCTGGCATTGAAATTGTCAAAGATCAAAAGGCTGATTGGACTTTGCACCAGACACGCCTGCACCTTCGGATAAATTCCTCAGTCACAGGGACCCAACATCCATTTTTTGCTCCAAGAACAGCAGGGTTTGAAACCCAAACTGACACTCAAAAGGAAAGAGGCTTGTAGAAGAGCAATACAGGGTGTTATGAGCGTACTCTACCCAAATTGCATACCTGCTCCATGATGAGGGGTTGGTGGAGACAATGCATCGGAGGGCTGTCTCCAGGTCTTAAATAACCCCCTCAGTCTGCCCATTAGATTCTGGATGGAAGCCAGAGGTGAGACTGACAATGGCTGATCCACAATAACCAAACTGACAGTGTTTCCTTGAGAGGGGGGAAGGCCTGTAATGAAATCCATAGAAATGTTAGACTAGGGTCATTTGGATATAGGTAGGGGTGAAGGAGACCTTGAGGGGCAGTGTGGGGAGATTTATTCTGCACTCATTCCTGGCCACCAGAATCTCCTCTTAATTAATGTACCTGGATGGTTCGTCAGACATGAAGGATGTCCCCATTTGAGAGCTTGACATGGGAACAAAGAGTTTATTTGGAGGCTTATTACCAGGATCAGGCCCCCTCTGCTGGGCTTGCCACACCACCGTCTTGATTCCCCAGCTTACAGGAGAAACAATCTTAGAGGCTGGCAGGATGGATTCTGGAGCACTTCCCATATTCTCCTTCTGAAACAGTCTAGAGATAAACAAAAACATACAGACCTAGCTTATCTCTCAAAAAATCAATAATGAGTGCCTGAAAGACAGCTAGAACGTTAGTTAATCAAATGGCATGACTAAGTATTCATAATACCCTGTGGGTGTATTGAAGGCCGTTTTCCATTCATCTCCCTCTCGTATCTGAATCAAGTGGTAAGCATTACTGAGGTCCAATTTGGTGAAGATGATGGCCTCTTGAAGCAACTCAAAGGCTGAAGACATCAAAGGCAGAGGTTAATGGTTCCTTACTGTTATTTTGTTTAATTCACAATAATTGATGTAGAACCTCAGTCTGACATCCTTTTTTCCAACAAACACCCCCCCACTCCCCCCAGCTTCAGCAGGTGAAGACAATTGGAGAATGTTTCTACCCTGTAACGAACTCTGGATATACCCCTCCATAGCTCGGACCTCTGCTTGTGAAAGGGAAAAGATTCTTTCACATGGGGATCATATGGTCTATGAGGGGGCAGTGAGGTGGCTCTCTTCTTGCAAAAACCTCTCTTAAATCATGGTACACAACAGGGACTCAGGAAAACCCGAGAGGACTTGGGGATGACAGGACAGAGGGTCTAGCTTTAGAGAGGAGACAGGAATATTTACAACTGGTACCTCTTTATACCACAGCCCCAGAGGACCAATTGATGTGAGGACTGTGGTGGGGCAACCAAGGAAAACTAAGTACTACAGGGAACTCAGGGGATAAAATATGGTTGAACTGGATCTTCTCCTGATGATTCTCCCAATAATCATGAGGACAGGACCAGTAACATGATCAACAGTGCCATTACATAAGGGTCTTCCATCAAGAGCAGATATAGAGAGAAAATGACCCAAGACAATTATGGGAAGGTGAAGACTACTGGTTAAGGTGAAATCTATAAAGTTCACAGCAGCACCAGAGTCTATAAGGGCCTGCAAAGGATGGTACTGCTGGTTTTGCCAGGAACTTGGTACTGTCCCATCCCTTGGTTGTTCCCGTCACAGTTCTCCATCTCCTGGATGGGTTTGTGTGTGTCCCGCAAGCTCCTGGCATGATGAATGAAAGTAGTTTGGACTTTCACAGTATAAACAGCACTTCTCCCTCATCCGACAGTTACACTCATCCTGTGAGAGGTGAGTTCTGCCCAACTGCATGGTAACTGCATGGTTCTTCAAGGCCAGGAGGTAATTTCAGAGGTTCTTGGAACAATGGTTGAGCAGATTAGCAAGGAAGGAGAATGGGTCAACTCTCTCGCCTCCTTTTTCCCAATCTGTTGTCCAGACGAATAGTTTGATCAACCAAGGACTCTGTCTTGAGCTGGTTCTTTAACAGTAAGGCTGCCATCAATGCTTCCATGTTCCACCCACATTCTGCTGCCAGGGTCCCGAAAGTGATGCCATATTTAGCAACACTAGATGTGCTCATATGACTCACAGTAGCATCATGACTGGCGATTGCTGAAAAACCTGGTTCAAGGTGTCAGACAGTTCTTCTGCCTGGGCAGTCTGAGGAGGCTGGGGATCTCTTCACTCTGCTGAGTCTTCCATGGTTCAGTCTTGCTGTAAGGATTGCCCAGGGATCGAACCCAGGGATCCTGTGTGACAGTCAATCCTTTAGGTACTAGGAAGGGTGTGTAGACTCAAATGCTGATTGTAGAGAAGAGGGCACAGAGTTTACTGGTAACGAGAATCTTTATTGGAAATCCAGGCAAAGGTAATTAAAAACAGCAAGCAAGAATCAGTGTCATTATGAAGCAATTAGTGATACACCAGGGAGTTAATCCATACAACAAAAATCCAAAAATAGAAAACAAAAAGTGGTTAAAGTCCAATAAAAAAAAGCAAGGAGAGAGTGTTTGCATGAAGGGAAAAAAGGGCACAACAATGCAGTGCAAAAGATACAGGATATTACTTGCGAGACAGGGTTCCATCAAGAGAATACAAGACTGAACAATGAACACATAAAACACACATCTTTTAATGGTAAGACATTAAGGCTCAGGTGGACATAATTACCAATGAAGAGAGGGAAGCACCAGACATGTGACATGGAAAACACTTGCTGACTGAGGGCCCCTAGTGGCCAAAAGTAAAATAACATTTCAGATCATGACAGCTGTCCCGGGAAGAGCGTCAACAGCGTTTTCAACTCCATCTTTGTATAATACTGTGGGGATTCTGGTCATCATCACCCGAATTGCCCGGTTGATCCCCAGAGGGAACAGCTGAAGTACCACAACTCTGGTGAGGACTTCTTAAATATCACACAAAGGCAATTTTCAGTACCAGCTATTATTTCCTATAGAGGGATTTCACTGTCACTTCCAGCATTAGTAGACTCAGGAGTGGCTGGCAATTCTATTGACAAACAGCTTGCTAAGAGTCTAGGTGTATGCTTGCTCTTTGTTAAATTACCCCTTCAGGTGAATTCGCTAGATGGTCAACACCTGGGAAAAGGTATAGTGACTCACCACACCGCAACTTTTCATCTGGAAATTGGGGTGCTACATAATGAGGAGATACAACTGTTGGTTATCAATTCTAATTGCTCTAATTGTTCATTTATTCATTTTCTGAACCACTTAATCCTAATTAGGGTCACGAGGAGGCTGGCACCCCTCTCAGCCGACTCTGGGCGAGGGTAGAGTACACCCTGAACAACTTGCCAGGCCATCGCAGAGCTCTAATTAGTTATTGCTCAAATGACTCGCATAAAAGTTCAGCTCATATAAACTTTGTGCTCAGGTAAACTCTGTGTTTATTGACTTTGCATGGTCACTCTTCGCTTCTGTGTGAATTCGGTGTTTCAACGGTGAATTCCAGTATCTTTGTAAATCAAAAGGGTGTGACAGCCTAATTAGCATAGGTAAATCCCCCGTAACTCATCATAAAAGGACATAGGGCTGCATGCCTACACAATTATTCATGAAGAGAAAAAAAAAACAATGGTAAACCAAAACTATACGTCCAATGGAGAACCAGAATCCAAGAGAAGGAACAGTTTTTTTCCCCCTCTTAAGTTAATTTGCTTCTGTAAGAGGTAAATTCCAGACAAGAGATTATATTTAGTAATGTGAATATAATTGAAAATCATGTGGATATATTGCCGCAGATAAGATTAAAGCCTGGCATGCTATAAGGAGCTCAGTGAATGGGGATTCAGGGGAAGGGTCCACCATTAAAAAAAGAATAAATAAATAAATAAATAAGTTGTTTAAAATGAAATCGGAGGCCAATAAAGAAATCACCAAACACAGGCGTGACATGCTGGCAACTGCAACTGCTGTTCTATCCACTCTTTCTCTGGTGTACATAGCAGCTTACTACATGATGTATACATACACTACCATTCTAAATTTTCAGGTGACTCAGAAGGTTTTACATTTTCCATGAAAACACAAACATACATGCAAATCAAATTATCAAATGAGTTGCAAAATGAATATTAAATATAGCCAAGGTTAAACAAGATTACAATTAATTATTTTTACTTGAAATAATAATTTTGTCTCTCAAACTTTGCCTTTATCAAAAATCCCCTATTTGCAGCTATTACAGCCTTGCAGAGCATTAGTCTTCTAGCTGTCAGTGTGTCAAGGTAAGATGAAAAAACTTCCCCTCATGCTTCCTGAAGCACCTCTCACAAGTTAAATGAGCTTCCACAACAGCTCAATCAGTTTAAGATCTGGCAACTCTACTGGAAACACCATTATTTACAAAATACCAGAAATAATATTCTCTAAATGTTTTTTTTATTTAGGAGTTTTGTCCTGTTGTTGGAGGAAAACAGGTCTAATCACGCACCATTCACAGGGCATAGCATGGTGATGCAAAACTGAGTTACAGCCTTCCTTGTTCAAGATCCTTTTTACCATGTATAACTCTCCTACTTAACCACCAAAGCCAGAAATTTAATTTCCTCCACCATGTTTAACTGATTGCCTCAAGCACTTCTCCAGCATCTTGTAATTTGCCCTGCACCTTACAAATGTCCTTCTTTTTGATCCAAATACATCAAACTTAGATTTCTTTGTCTAACACATTTTTCCCAATATTGCTCTGTTTAGTGGCTGTGTTGCCCATCTTAAAGATAAAGATAAAATGATCTTTATTGTCAACTGTTGCATAAAATATGAAAATCAGTTTAGCAGCTCTCTGTTTAGCAGCAATTATTTAAAAATGTACACAAAAGCCATCTAAGGTAACTACACTAAGCTATATATGTGCATATACCAACATACACATACCTATTTGTACAAATATAGAGACATATACATACATATATACTGTATATGCACATATTCATCTTTCTGCATATTTACACATGTACAGACTTCTACATTTGATATGCCAAAGGTGCATGGTATACACAGGGTAAGAGGTAGAGCTTTTTAATCATAAGGGGTTTGATAAAATGTTATATGATGTTCAAGACCTGCTCTAAACACGAGTATTGCACTTAAACATGAGTACTGCACTTAAAGGGTAATATTACACTGTCCAGGAAGATCTAGGTCTGAATAAGGTCTTAATGATAATTATTCAGTCAGTGTATGTGACGTTGGTGGTGGGGTTACACGTTTAACATCTTGTGGGTAAAAGCCGTTCTTGAGTCTGTTAGTTTTTGTTTTTATTGTTCTGTACCTTTTTCTGAAGGGAAGAGGGGAGAATAGGGGGTGTCCAGGGTGTGTGGGGTCCCTGATAATTCCACTGCCTATCCTCCGAAGTCTGCCAGTGTAAATGTCACTGAGGGAGGGTAGTGTAGTTCCAATTACCCACTTTGCCATCCTCACCACCCACTGCAGGGCCTTCCTGTCTTCTGCAGTACAGATGTTGAACCACACTGTACAGCAGTAGGTCAGGAGGCTCTCGATGGCGGAGTGGTAAAAGTTTGTCAGTAGGGGTCTTAACGGAGCTTTTTCAAGAAGTACATCCTTTGTTGTGCCTTCCCCACCTGGTGAGAGATGTTTGTAGTCCAGGTGAAGTAAGCAGATATGTGAACTCCAATAAACGAAGCACTCCACCCTCTCTACCTCCTCTCCATCAATATAGAGGGCAGGGTGCTCAGTTTGGTTGGATCCCCTGAAGTCCATTAGCATCTGCTTTGTCTTGGATGTGTTAAGCTCCAGGTTATTGTTGTCGCACCATCGCCGCAGATGCCGGACCTCCTTCCTGTAGGCTGACTCATAAATCTTTTATTTTATTATTAATTGACTCAGATATGACTTTTTTTTTGCAACTCTGCCTAGAAAGCTGGCATCTAGGAGTCTCCTCTTCACTGGTAAAGTTGAGACTGATGTTTTGTGGGTACTATTTAATGAAGCTGCCATTTGAGGAACTGTTAGGGGTCTCTCACTTCTCTTTCTAGCCATTTTGTGCTGTTTCTAGCCATTTTGTGCTGTGGGAGTACACGTCATTTTTTTCTGGCAATTTTGGGTCTATAATCAAATCCACAAATGCAGATGTGTGAGTCATGCATCTCCAGCTGCTCCATGTTTCAAAGTGCATAACCATTAAACTGTTTTGTAAATTATATTAATTGTGTGCACCTCCTGGGAAATGGGAGACCACATTTAGCAGATGGTTCTAGGAGTTTCAGATGAGTTGAACAATAATTGGGTGTTACTGTTAACGGTTGAGGTATTGTAGTGGAAGAGGGAGACTTAATATGTGCAGTCTATTGCTCTGATGATGATAAAATTCTCTCTTGACTCAAAGCTGTTGTTGTTTCGTGTAGGAGAATTTAATATATTGTCGACCATGGTCAGTAGATTTATACCATCTAAAACATGTGGGAGGGTGCAGCTGATAGATGCCTTTGAAAAACCCACTAAGTCTCCAGGCTCCTTCTGAAATGTCCTGTGGCCAAAATCTCAAGGCAGACAGTATCTGAATATGTGGTGGTATGGTCTGGAGCATCAGGTATATTAGTTATACACAGTACCAGGTCCAGGTGTTGCATAGCTCCATAAGAGTAGCCAAAACCGTCTCATTATATATTTGTCGATCTCAGCAAATAAATCTGCATGGGCCTCAAGGATGCATTCTCTCCTAAACACACACGCTGTATTTGCACAAGCTGTAATTTATTCCAGTTTCAGGTAAAAAGCCACTGGGCCAGTCTTGAAAGAATCGGTCAATGATTGCCCTATAAATAGCATCAGCAATTACTGAATAAGCCATGATTTCCAAGCAACATTATTTATGCCATGAAATGATAATTATTTGCTTGATGCTTTGTTACATAATGGCAATAAAGTTTTACATGGTTAAAAAATATTTTACTCACTGATATATTTTGAATAGGAAGAATTGAAGAAAATAATAAAGAGAGACATTAGCGCTTTCACAACATCACTGCACCAATATATGTGTAAAAGTTTTTCTTCAGGTTCTTAGATTCTGTTCATACCTAAGAACAAAGTACAGATAAGAAAAGACTGGTGAATGCCAGAATCTTGTGAAAATTGCACAATTATTTTGTTTTTATAAGAACAGTTGGTGAACACTGGGTCATTCACAAATGTGGGCTAAAGCTCTATAATTAACAGTCAAGACATATGTGAATCACCTGTTCATGAAGTCTGCCCATCCCTCTGTCAATGGAAGCTTGTAAGCACAAGTCCTCCTAAACCTCTTAATGGATTCACACAGATGGAGTGTACCATGTACAGATGAACCATGAAGTAATGTGATCAGGGTTTGATATTCTGAAGGAGAGATAATGTTGCAGGTGAGCGGTATTCTCTGATTTGTTTTTCTTTTTGTTTTTTTGTTTTTTTTTCCCCAATAACTGTTCTTGCTATTGCTTTCACTCCTTCAGCTCAGTCTACAAATCTGTTCAGCAAGCGGTAGCTAATGTATGTCCATGCCATCCACCACCATTGATGTGCTACTGGTTCATTAAGCGCCATTTTCTCACTGGAGAGGGTACAAGGTTGAGTTTATTTTAGCAAGCAATTTTCTTGCTCCCTCAAGCTTAGCAAATTTTCATCCTCCCCTCCCATCCTCCCTCTCAATTTTTGTAATTATTACTATCATTTCTAAAAACACAATTGGAGGAGTAATGGGATAAGTAACAGTGAAGTCTCAGGCACCAGATCAAAACATATAAACTATACAATTCAGGAAGTATACTTGCTAAAGAGTTTTCATTGCACATTGAAAACATAAAAAGATACAAAAGACAAAGGGCATCCTATTGAGCCAGCCATCTGGATTAACTTCAAGTTCAACCACATATTGCTGACACAGTACATAGTGAAAAGAAACAACATTTCTCAAGGACCAGGTGCTACATAAACATACAATAAAGATCAAATTTGAAAGAAAAAAAAAATAAATAAATAAATAAATAAATTACACAGAGGTAGGTCCAAGGTTTTTGTCCTAGTCACATAAAGTGCAAAGTGTGCAACTATGTGCAACAGTGCAAAGACAATACAAAAAGAAGAGAGAACACAAGAATGAGACACTTAGCACCAAAAGAAAGGAAAAGATCAGATGGAATTTAAGCGGTTGAGGTAATGTAAATAGAATATAGGCATAGATATTAATATAAACATAGCAGTGTAATGAAATACCGACAGGGTTGAAGTAGTGCAATAAATAGTGAACATTGTAAGTTATGTGTGTGTGTCTCCACACAGGTGAAAGAGAGAGAGAGTGTGTGTGTGTATGTGTGTGACAGGGACAGAGAGTTTTGTACAGTTTAGTTATTTTAGTTTTGTACAGTTGCTGTTTGCTTTGTGGATGAAGCGTGCATTGTAAATGTCCATGTTAGAGGGAAAGGAGACTCCGATAATCTTTTCAGCTGTCCTCACTAACCACTGAAGGGTCTTTGGAGACTGGATACAGTGCAGTTCCCAAACCATGCAGTGATGCAGCTGGTCAGGATGCTCTCTCTGTGATGAGTGACCAGGTAAGGTTCTCTGCCAAGGATTTTGGTGCTCTTGGCCTTCTCCACAGAGGATCCATCGATGAACAGCGGGGAATGGTCACTCTGCGCTCTCCTGAAGTCAACAACCATCTCTTTAGTCTTCAGAGACAGGTTGTTGGCTCTACACCAATCTGTAAGCTGACTTGACATTTGTGCTGATGAGACCCACCACGGCCGTGTCATCGGCAAACTTAATAATGTGGTTGGAGCTGTGCATTGCTGCACAGTTGTGAACAGCAGTAGCCTGAGCACACAGCCCTGAGGAGCTTCAGTGTTCAGTGTAGTGGTGCTGGAGATGCTGTTCACAATTTGGACTGACTGGGGACTCCCAGTCAGGGAATCCAGAATCCAGTTGCAGAGAGAGGTGTTCCTGCCCAGCAGGTTCAGCTTTTCAATCAGGTGCTGAGGGATGATTGTGTTGAATGCTGAACTAAAGTCTATGAACAGTATTCATACATATGTGTCTTTACAGTTTAGGTATGTGAGGCCCAGATGAAGGGTTGTGATGTTGGCATCGTCCGTAGAGCGATTAGGAAGATATCTGCTGGGGGTCCAGTGAGGATGGTAGCTGTGACCTCTTGAAGCATTTCATCATGGTTGGTGTGAGTGTGACGGGATGGTAGTCATTGAGGCAGGAAGCCGTAGACTTCTTAGGCACAGGGACAATGGCCGTTGTCTTGAGGCACATTGGGATGATGGAGCTCCTCAGTGAGATGTTGAAGATGTCAGTGAAGACAACTGCTAACTGCTCTGCACACTACCTGAACATTCCCTGTCACACTAATGACAGTTTAAAAAATGCAGTCAAACAGTACATACATTTTATGCAGAAAAAAGTAAACAACCAGAACTACCATTTGGGGAGTTTCAATGTTCTATGTACTATGGGGAAATGAGAGGAAGAAGCTAGGAGAAAAGGTTAGTTAGCTTCCTGTGGTTTTTATGTAAAATATGCTGTTTTGTTTTTGGATGTAAAAGTCTATAATTTATAAATGGAACAGGCATATTCCTCAATAATGAGACACTTTCAAGTAAAGGCTTTTTGTTTGTTTTATAGCTTGATAAACAGTATGTTTATATGCTTTATTTCACTGATATGAAAAGATTACTCATCTACCCTTTCCAGTTATGGCAGTGCCACCTGTCATCTACATCATGAATTAGACTGCAGGATTTGTATATATATAAAGCAAGTATATATAAATAGCAAGTGATAATAATTAAATACAAATAATAATCAAGTATATTAATAGCAACAAGATGTGTAAGTGCTTCTATTTTTTTTTCTTTTTTTTTCCACCACCGACCCCAGAAGGCACCCGCACAACACACGCCCATGGGGGGAAAAGAGGAGATCGAGAAGGACAGCGGGAGAGCCCAGACCCACCGCACGCCACCCCCAGGCCCACCCCGGCCCCCCCACAAGTGCACACTGTCTCTCCCACCCCACACACACACCCACCTCCCCGCACTCCCCCCACTCATCCCAGCACACGCACACACACACACACACACACAGCACAAACTCACACCCCACAATCCCTCCCAATCCTCCTGCCACCGGGCCACACCCAGGACCCAGGGTGGCAACCAGACACCAGGGCATGCACCAACCCAGCCCATGGCAGCACAGCCAGACAGGCCCAGTCCCCGGGCACATACGGACCCACCCACCTTGACAAGCGGGGGGCCACCCCTAGGCCCCAGAGCCCATAACCCCCACGCAGCCCGCCCCAGAATAGCCCGGCCACATAATAGATTTAAGCTGGTGATATTCTAAAAATTTTGTACAGCTGATTCCATATTGTGAAGTGAGAATGTTAAATGACAAGATGTTTCCATTTTCTATTAAATGTTCTAACTGTTTTATTCCTTTATTTTTCCATTGAGTAAAATTAATCATGTTTTTGTTGACTTGGTTATTTTTAGAAATTCCCACCAAGCCATTAAAGAAGAGCTGATGTTGATGCTTTTAAAACACTTAAGTGGTTTGATGGCTGAGCTGATGAACGGCAAGTCAGAAATAACGAGATCCTCACACAGTGCTTGCTCTACATCTAACCATGGTTCATCTAGCTCACTAGGTTTAAGCCATTTGGAGATATATTGCAGCTTGTTAGCTAAGAAACAGTAATTAAAGTTGGGTAAGTCCAATGCACCTCTGTCTTTAGTCTGCTGTAAAGTTTTTAGACTGATACGTGATGGCTTGTTTTTCCAGAGATATTTTGATATATGTGAGTCCAGTGACTTAAACCAGCTGGAGAATGGTTTATTGGGTATCATTGAAAACAGCTAATTGACTTTAGGTAGAACCATCATTTTAACTGTGTCGACCCTCCCCATGAGTGATATGGGTAAGCGGCTCTACCATGAGAGATCATCCTCTGTTGTTTTAAGTAGCTGGAGATAATTTAGCTTTATTAGTTCTGATAACCTGGGGGAAATGTTTATTCCTAAATATCTAATGTTTCCAGATTGTATTGTAGTATTGGATGTGTTTTGCAAGTCACAATTAATGGGCATAACTGTAGTCTTTGACCAGTTAATAGAGTAATCAGATATTGATGAGAATTTGTTAATGAGTGTGATTGTCTGGGGAAGAGATGTTGTTGAGTTCTGGAAAAGTAAATTATCATCAGAATAAAGACTTATCTTGTTTTCTATATTTTTGGCATGTATTCCTTTAATCTCTTTATTTTGTCTTATGGCATCTGCTAAGGGTTCAATAAAAATAGCAAAAAGTGAAGGAGAAAGTGGGCAGCCTTGGCTGGTGCCTCTCTGCAAACAGAAGTTTGGAGAAATTTGATCATTGGTCTTCACACATGCACTTGGGTTATTATATAATATTTTTATCCAGTCTATGAAAGATGACCTAAACCCAAATTTGTTAAATGTTGCAAATAAGAATTTTCAATTTACTCAGTCAAATGCTTTTTCTGCATCTAAGGAAATGACTATGGATTCCAGATTATGTAGGGTAAAATAATTTATTATGTTAATTAATCTGGCTGAAATGGGTGCCATCCTCCCTGTGACTCAAATTCAGATTAAGTGGTTCAGAAAATGAATGAATGGGAAATCATAAATAATCTGTCTAAATTAGGAATAGGGTGCACTGGGACAAAAACATAGCTGAAAATTGGAAAGGTGTTTAATGCTCTTTAATGCTATGACACAAAATTTCCCTGTTATTCTATAAAGTCCCCACACCTACATGCCTTACTCAAAGATTTTCAAACATGTGCTAAGTGGATCTACTTGGGAGACCCATTCAAAACACTAAAGGAAACATGGCTATTTCCTACTGAAACTTTTTGTACAACTGCTTAAAAGTTTAGCTTTTGCCAGTAAAAGAAGGATAAGAGAAGGATGATGCTTTTCTATCCAATGCAGCCTACTCTTGACAAAAATCAGCAATGGTTCTTTTACATGCCTCTTACCATAGACAGTGAGAGGCATGGCCTGCATTTGATAACCCAATTAGATGCACTGGGGGTGTTAGTCAACCAGTAAGCTTAATTTTCTTGTGTTTTATCCTTTTTCCATGTTTTACCAATCAAATATCTGATAGATAAACTTAATGATCAATAGGCAGCAAATTTTTGTGATATAAATAATCAGGGGTCACATTTAGAAAACTTCGTGTAGGATTCTTACTAAAAGTATATTTGCACCAAAAACCCAAAATTTGTGTGTGCCAAAAAAAAATTAAAATAAATACTCAGATTTATAAAACCCTGTGTATGCACACCTGGAAGCAGTCTTGCCTTTATAAATCACAGAGTGCCTACAAGTGTGCATACCTGAATTTCCACCCCGTACACCCCTTTTTTTAACCATGTATGGTCAATGCAGTCACCTGATGAATCTGGTCTGCATGTAAATGAGCCAGACGTGCTCTTGTTCTTTTGCTGTGAATAACAGCTGCAGGCAAGAAACAAAGGAATTTCATGGAGATGGAGATAGAAGGATGGAGGGAAGGTGGAAGCCCACAAAACATGCTATTTGGGTGCCACAATGAAGCGATCACTAACAAAAGGAAGCAGAGTGAGTGGCAACAAGTTCCTGCTGCTATCATTGGAATCAGTGGTACAGAGCCCACAGTGGCAGAAATAAAAAAGTGGTATGATTTAAAGATATGCAACATCTTTCTACTTTTTTCCAGCATGTGTAATTTGTTGCTTGAATCTTAAATGATGATTTGCTTAGATGTTGTCATTTGTATTAAATGTGTGACAAAACTAATTTGTTAAAGGTTTATGCAAAGGGAAGACTGTCCTCGCCAGAGCAAGGCTGCAACTGTGAGGGGGCCAAATGCTCCTGAACTCATGGCAATGGATGTCAAAATTGCATCCATAATTGGGGAGGCCAGCATGTGTGGAAAAAGGAAGAAGAGACTGACATGACAGGCAGCACAGAGAGTAAAGTTTAAACCAATTAAGAACATTCTATTACGTGTTTGGTTAACAATCAAACAAATTGCTTAAATTCATCCAGAGTCAGGAGCAGTGAATGGAGAGGACGGTCTTGGTGAGGACAGTGCTGGTAAGGAATCTGGGACAACTGCAAGGAGGGAAAGTATACTGGTCCTCTGAGCCACATTGTGCAAAAGACAAGCTCTGATTATACTGCAAACTTTTTTCAGGGTCATACAGAAGCCTGCCCCTGATGCATCCAAAGCATGCCACCTGTACTTCAGCAGGCCGATGGCACACTCCATCACTGAGCACACATAAGTATGGACCTGATTGAAGCGTGTTCCCTCTGCACTCTGTGAATTTAAAAATGGGGTGAGGAGGCAGCTTCTTATGGGGTATCCACTGTCACCTGCAGGAAATAATGAGTAAATTACTGGCTATTATAAAGAACCACAAAATGGTTACAGTTTCTACATGTTTGAAAAGTTCCCAAGAAGCCAGCCATCACACCCTGCACCTGCCTGTAGTCTACACTAGTTCCCTACACTGCTGTGTGTCAGGATAAAGGACCCATATCTTCTGTTCACCACCACACTGTCTGTGTCACCAAATTCTACTTTTTTCCAGAATATGCTGTTCAGAGATTACATACAGGTACACACATTCTCCCATCAGATGTGTGCTGTGCTTCTTGCTCATTAGGGAAATATAGGATAAACATGTATTAAAATTGTATAAATTCATGTTTACTATTTTCAACCAAATCTATTTATTGTGCAGGACTGCTTTGCAACATTGATAAAAGGGCAATATAAATTCAATCTATCTATTCCCTTTGCATTTCCACTACTTCTCCCGTATTATGACTATTGAAAATGTTTATGTCTGCTGCTTGCCTGTTCATGGGTAAAAATGTTGATTGATACCCTCATGCCTACCAGTATAACAAGAAGAAACTCTTCTAAACTAATCAGTTCTGCCAACGATTAGTGGTAAATCACATATTTTATGTCCCAATAAATCATTATGTTCTAGACATTTAACGAGAGTGGTCCTGACTGGTTTTTACACTCAGGTAAATGAGTAGATATGGCTCTGGCTTACACTTGTGTAACTTTTTCCTACAGTTCTTTAATTGATCCTAAGATGACAAGCAGCAGTTGCAATTAGCTAATTAAATAGATATTGCATTTACCTTTACCTAAAATCTCATATCTAAGAACAAGGTTTATAAATGCATACTATTATTAGCTGCTTAATGTTGTAAAGCCAAAGGCTTATATTATCCACTACTGTTACATTTCTCACATTGTAGAAAGCAACAGAAATACATAATTATTTTGATATTTCAACTCTCAGGTGAACTTGTACAAATAGCTCTATGATTTAAAAATGTACAGCTGGATAACTCCAATATTAGAATTTCCCATTGTGTAGCATATTTTAGCAAAGTTTAAGTGGTGCAGTCTTAATATTTACATATCTCTGCCTCCATTGTGAGAGAACATAGAAAGGGGAGGGTTAAGATTAGATTCCATATTTCAAAGGAGGTCAAATGGGTAAAATAATGGGCAAGAAATTTAAGATCACAAAGTTTTATTTATTTATTTGTTTGTCTGTTTGTTTGTGTGAAACATTTTCTAAATATATAATTTTGATTAACACAAATGTGGTTTTATGGTTTTATTAAATGCTGGAAAGGTACCTTAGGATTAAAAATAATACTGGAAATATGAATGACAAAAAAAACTGACATGCAGGAATATAGCATATGGGATTATGTGAATATAATGTTGAAAGAGTTTAAGTAGGCTGGATATTTTTTTTATGATGGGCAGACAAATTTAGACAATATACAAACATTTATTACTTATTACAACAAAGAAAGACACAAAGACTAACCAAGGTAAATGAAAATAGCTGTATCAGATCACAATGTTAACAAAGACATATTGGCAACTTTTTATGATGCCTGAGATCAGCAGGGGAGCATGATTTTGGTTTTGCTTAGTTTAGTGTGTCAAAATATCAAAAAGCTGTGTTACCCATCTTTTTTGTCTGAACTGAGCTCCCACACTGTTTTGAGTTGAAAAATCATGTGTTGAGGTGGTATGGCTCATTGTGCTGTTTTTATGGGTTCCACAGTGAGCTGAGCATCTTCCTGAGAGTTCCTCCTTTTTCCGTATTCTATTTTTACTGATCTCTTAGGCTCCATGCAAACTTTCATGCATCCTCTTTCAAAGTGTTACAAACACTTCTTTGAAGAAACTCATAAAAGAACTCATTCTGGCATTACTACTTCCGGCGCTGTCGAAGTCGGCCGCCGTTGCGACTGCTCCTACCACATTTTTCTTGTTTTTGTTTTTTAAGTAAATTTATAATTCATGGAACCGGCAAATTCATCAGCATGGAGTGCATTCGTTACGATAGAGATACTCTTATTTCTATTGGTGTACAATGTACTCAAAATTCGACGTTTTTAACCCCGGATCCGAGCTGGCCGAAGGAGATCCTGAGGGAGAACAAAGGACAGGACCCAAAGCGGCGGCCCCGGGGAAAGCGAGCCGGCGTAAGGAACAGGCTGAGAGCTCGTGCACACCGCACACCTCTGCCCAGCATTCTGCTCGCCAACGTCCAGTCTCTGGA
>JAQMYF010046372.1:0-21415 GCA_030014195.1 Neosilurus mollespiculum | reverse complement strand
CACACACACACACACACACACACACACACACACACACACACACACACACACACACACACACACACACACACACCACTTATACAACCATCTATATACTAATACGGGGTTTGAATGAAAAATTACCCCTGTAGTGTTCAGAAATCAAGGTAATACTTCACCAAAACCTCATATGATACATGTAGTTTATCTGTCAGGTTCAGGACAGTGAGAAAATGAGGATCCAGAGTGCAATAGGTAAGTTTAGGGTGATTTATTGACAATAGAGTCAGAAATAATATTATAAACAGAGGAGGCAAAGCTTCAGTGGAGGTCCGGTGGTTCACACCCAACAACTGCTTGGGGGGGGGGGGCACTCCTAGGAGGGAACCCAGCAGATGTAAGAGTGGGGTGCAGACTGGAGTTTATGATTACAAAAATATTTGTACCTTTGGTAAAGTTGAGGAACTTTGTTCTCCAGGAAGCACACCAGAGGTGTGGGAGTTCCAGAGCTGCTTTAGGGGGATCTAATGGGGCACTGGCAAACTGAAATAAGTCCTCGATCCAAAATCCAAACTCTGAGACAGTCTGAGTTCAAATACACAGAGGCACTCACCGAAGCACAGGGGGAAAATCCCAAAATCAGTCCAAAAACCAAAGGGGTCTGAACATGTCAGGCAGGGGAGAGGCAGAGCAGGGAATCAAAGAACAAAATGCTGAGAGCTGGAACACTGCAACTCATGATAGAGGCAAGATGATCTGGCAGACAGAAGCACAACAGGAGAATAATATATAGACACAGCATGTATTTTCCTGCTATATCAGCTCACTGGAGAAGTTATTGCAAATAAAGCACAACAGAAACATAAAACTTACAGCTTAACCACAGGTATTCCACATCTACAGTTTTTGATGTATTGACACATTTTAAAACCCACCACATACCTTTGGTATGGTTGGTTCCTTTTGACTACCACTGTGAAATACCAACTTCCGAAGTGCATTTTGACTTCCGCTGTGGGTTTTGATTGGTTTTAATGTTGTGGAATTGGTGGTTGTGCCATGTTACTTGTGGGCCATCAAATGAGCTGTATCATGATGGTGAACTTTGCACTGTGCGCGCTGGCCTTAGTGTATGTGCTAAATGCTGTAACAGGGCTAACACATTCCAATACAACTGCGGAATTTTACTGCATACCACACCTTCCACTCTGTGAGGAGACAGCATGACTCCAGGCCTGCTGTTCCCTCACCAACCAGCAGAGGGCGGCACACCACCAACACCTTTCCCTCCGGTAGGGGGAGAGGAGCCGCACCTTCTGGCAATTAACCATTAGGCATAAAGCCTATTTAAGAAGCCAGCACCATTTAGAAGGTGCTGGGTCTTTGTATGTGTGAAGCCACACATTTCTCAGCCGGTATGCGGTAGATCTTTCTCTTGATTTCATGTGACCAGGTGCTGCATTTATGTTTTGTTAAAAGTGAAAAAAAAGAAGAAAAAGAAAGAAAAAGAAAAGAATATAAAAGATAAAAGAATAAAAGTTTTTTGTGCTGAGAGAGTGGGTACTCCCGCTGTTACCTGCCGTTTTAGGCAAGGCCAGTTCTCTCTCCTGGCATCCTTGTTTCCATTTTTTCCCCTGTCTGTGTTCTAGTCCCCATTTCTGGCTCAGCATTTGGGCCCTAAATGAATAAGGCAAGTGGCGACGATGTTTCCGTTGTTGATACGTTACACAGTCTTGTTGTTATCGCCAAGTAAAACTGTAGATAAATTCAATTTACACAGTTAATAATCTCCAATAATATCCTGCTTCCATATCTGACATGTACGTTTTCCCCTCAGTAATCGTGTCTCTATGTAAAATTCAAATTTATTTGCCACATACAAAATCATACACAGTACAATATGTAGTGAAATGCTTCCCGGATCAAGCGGAAGTTGATGATGATAATGATGATGATAATGATGACTAATGTTGCATGAAACCTGTTAGATAATGTGTTTGGTAAGCTTTCATTTTTAATGCTGTGAATTCTTTACCAATGTGTGCATGCATGTCTTGTGTCAAAACATGTCTTCTCCGGAAAGGATTTACATTCACACACTTTACCAGAAATATATAGCATAATTCATGCATTTTTTCCCATATATAAGCTTGAATGTATGTGTGGAAAAAATGCACAAAAGAAGCTAAAATTATATAATTCTTGTCTTGCTGTAGCTGCCATACTCAAAAAGATATAAAATAATGAAAAATTATAATGAAATTGTCCATCAGTACTTGACTTCATAACTTTGTCATCATTTATTGAATTTCTATCTGGCTTTTTTAATTTTTTTATTATAGATTATAGATTAGTGCATAGAAATATAAGTGCAAAGAGTTTATAAAAGGATCTTTTCAAGTGATTATGAATAACAGGTTTATAAGCAGTAATACCTTGGTTAAAATTCTTAAAATTCATGGAACAGTTTGTTGCAACTTTTAAAAAAATCAGGTTCATTTAGATCTATGTAGTACAAGATTCTAACAATGCAAATAATGTTAAATGCATAAAAAACTGTGTGTTAGACCAGTATACGATAGTAAATTATATATTTTCCATATGATTGGAGAAATGCTGTGTAGCTCTGATACTTTGCATAAATTGTGCCAGTTTTATAGGGTGTTGTTTAGCAACAAAAAAGCACAAAAACTATGAGTTTTATTTTTGAGACACTGTGGAAAACCATAAAGTATACCCTGTTTGAGAAACAGCCCATTACCACGTGTATAAACCTTTGAAAAATTGTTAGCCCTTTGAAAGGTGGATTTTCCATGGGTATCACTGGTGTGATTATATTTCACAGTATGATTTATATGTAATTATTAATTTTTTGAGTTATCGGTACAATTTTGTAGCTGATATCCTAAGCTTTAAAATTATACAAAATGTTCTTACATATTTGTCACGTTTTGGAGTCACTAACCAAAATCTGCCAGGAATTTTCAGCCTTTTAAGCATTTAACTTTGGAGAAAATAAACAGTTCAACAAAATAATTAATAATTTACAACTAAATACTCGCTTTTCTGTGATGGGTCAGAATTGCATTATGTATAATTCTAAATGATTATAAACATTGTGTGTGTGTGTATATATATATATATATATATATATATATATATGGAGACTGCTCTAATGCACTGCTTTTATTTATTACTGTCGGTGGCCATCTGTAACGGTAATGTGCAACATTATACTTCTTGTTAGTGAAGTGTCTATTCACTTTAAATTATATGGAGCTGAAAAGAAGTAGGATTTTATGAAAGTGGGAATGGGTTTTGTTTCCTGTGCTACATTTAATTATACAATATAATTATAATAATACAGTACTGAGGGTCTATTTTAATAATAAATATAATAGCTTGTCTGTAAAATTTCAGTCAGTCAGAATCAGGGAAAACAATTGACTTGCTAAATCAATAAATTTAACACAAGTGTGCAGTGTGGTGTTTGTTAAAAAAAACAAAAAAAATTAAAAAAAGACGGAATTGGCGGAATTGTAACTGGGCGGGTGACTCTTTCAGTAGGTTGTGCACGCACTCTGGTTACACCAGTCCCAAATATAATGTTAATGCAGTTCAGGGCACTCCCAAGCTACTGGCTTGTTCTGTGGACTCTTGAGGATTTTTATTGATGATGTACTGGGAATGAACATGACTACAGCCTCAAATAAAAATGATTTAGTTCAGTTTTTAGTAGTGATTGTCAGCTTGCCAAAATTTGTGGTCATAAACTCATTTTTGTTCTTGCTATAGGACACATTCTACAGAAAGTCGGCCCAAAAAGGGTATTTTTAAAAAAAGCCTGATTGAAATTTCTATTTTAGATATTATTGTGATTTATTACAAATACAAATCGAATACAAATCGCCAAATTCAAGACAGTAAGCTGGTATCCCTTATTGGTTTGATTACATTGCTTAGCTCTTATTTGGATAAAAAAAATCATGACATCTTGCACATCGAAGTGTTTTGATCTGTAATAATGGTCAGAACTACATGTATTTAGTTGATTTTAACATATAAAATTTTAGTATTTTTTTTTCTTGTGCAGGACATAGGACATTTCTATTCGAATAAAGACGACAGTGATATAGAAATGAAATCTTATTTTACTCTTTTGCTCGATGAAGCCAAAAGGACAACGTCATCTGCAAAAAGCACAGTAGTGGGTGGGACTTTTTGTGTCCACTTTCTGTAGAAAGTGCTAGGCAAGTAAAGTCATTTTTTAAACTCTAATGAATATTTAATTTATATGTGTAACTATAAGTGAATGAAATTTTTTATTAAATTTGAAAGATGAGCATGTGAATTAACATCTGGAACCAGGAAATAGAAGTGGAGTGGAAAAGGAATGAAACTGTAGTACACTTGTGGCAGGAAGGAGCGAGTCGACCGGAGTCTCAGAATCAGTGTTATCATGAAAGAGCTCATTTCTTCACTGAGGAGATCGCTCATGGAAACTTCTCTCTGTTCCTTACAAATGTGACCCGGGAAGATGCAGGAGTTTATAAGTGTATCGTTTACACAAACCTGGAATCTAATGAAACTCTGATTAAAATAAAGGAGCTTGGTGGGTAAAGTTTTTTCACTGAATTTTAAATAAAGTGATGGAAAATAGTTGAGGTCAACTCTTTTTATAAAATGTATTTTCAAAAACGTAAACAATTCCCATTTCAGAGCGCTTGATTGTGTCTGGAGCCACATTATATCTGCGTATGCAGATAAAGATATCACTCTGAACTGCTCTGTAGACTCACATATCCCACCAGAAAATATAGAAGAGGTGTCATGGAAGAAAATAGTTGAAAATATCTTAGTGCTGCTCTATCAAGAGGGTGAGGTCCTGGCAGAAACTTCCCATGAGAGATACAGAGACAGAGTAGAATTCTTCAACACTGAAGAAAGAAACAGGAAACTACTCATTGAGACTGAAGGATGTCCAAACTGATGAGCAGAGCTGAGAGTCTTAGTAAGTCAGAAAAGGATTATCAGGGACAAAGTCATGTGGGGTTTACTAACCTAAAAACGCTAAATTTACGATGGTCACTGGAGGTGGGCATAATCTCTCTCTTCCCTGGCAAGCACAGAAAATTAAAAAAATATCAGGGAAAGAAAACTGGGACAGAACTGTGCTCCCCAACATCACATAAATAAGTATTCTCAAGTAACACTGTATTTTTCTGTTACTGCCAGTATTTTTCAAACAGTCCCTGTATTCAACTATATTACATAATGTGTGATTACCATAATAATTATAAATCAACAAAACAAAAACAATCTTAACACTTAAAATAGTTAACCAGAAATTTATAAAGCTGCCAACTTTGTTATTCCTCAGTTACAAATAATCAGAACATATCATGCTATAATTCATCTCATATCCCGATAATATATACATCACAATATACCTCATGTTCTTTGAGCTCAAAGAATACAGTAAAAAACAAACAAATAAATATCAAACCTATTCAATTTTTTTTTTTACTGAATTACAACTAAGCCCATATAGCCTGTAAAATCAATTAAATAGAGTATACGAAATTACACACTTATAAATAAAATAAATAGGATGCTTCAAATACACCTGATAAAAATTCTAAAAAAATTGTGATCAAAAATTTAACATTTTAAAATGATTAAAATTAGAGGATTTACTTCTTTTTTTGCTGATAATAAAAGGCTTTGTATCTGCAGTTTGCATGCACCCTTATCTCTGCTGCTCAGCAGTATGACATTTAATTTCTGATGCCAGTTCTGCGTAATGGTTTTTTAGAAAACTTTTTATGGCAGCCATGCAACTGACACTAGAAACTATATCCTGTTTAGACACAGGGTTCTTTCTGCTCTGTAAGCTTAGATGGCATTTTTATCATTCAAAACTACTAGATTCATGGCAGTAGCTCAAAAAACCAAACACCCCCCCCTTTAAAAAACAAAATAAAGTTTAAAGAGTTGGGAGCATAAAGCTAACACTTTTTCTTCTCATTCACCATCTTGGAATTTCCAATAATTGTACATCGGTTAGAGTGTGTATTATTGTTCAAGCTGTAATCCATGACTTACTGATTATGAGGTGACACAGAGGCCAATTTCCCCTAGTTATCCTTTAACACGGCAAAGATAAGAGAACACAACTAAAATGAGGGAGAAGTATGTTGGCTTTCATAAGTCAGGGAGTAGTTATAAAAAGAGCTACTCATATTAAAATGTTCATTGCTACTGTCAGGGCAAATCTAAAAAAAATGGAAATTACCTAGAAAAAACTTATCTGAAAGAGAACCCAAGTTTATTTTGCTCCATGTACAATGAGGAGGTGATTTAGAAATGTAAAAAATCACCAAGGATCACTGTTGGTGAATTAAAAAAAACAATTATAAAAAAACCCCAAACCAAAAAAAATAATAATGATAAAAAATAAATAAATAAAAACAAAACAATTCAGGTTACCAAGTCTCCAAAACCACCAACAGACCTTATTTGAAAGCTATGCATGAAAAAACCTTTCTGTCCTTTCTGAAGTTTTCAACAAATGTTACAACTTTTCCTGGGACAGTATTCCTTGGTGTTGCCTGCACTCTCTAGGTGAAATTGTGCCAAGAATTATAAATCAGAAATAAGTCCTGCCAGAAATAAGTGATGCTGCACACATCATATCTAACAGACAATCCTGGATGGTGTAATAAAATATTGTTTCTGAGGGACAATGCAGAGATTCCTCACTCGTTCTGTCAGAGAACTGGGGTTATGGTTTTAACCAAAATATATTCAACCCATTATATTCCACCAGCATTATAATAGAGAAAACATGGCTGTACTGCCAAAAAGGGACACATGAAAGAAAGGAATTTAGAAATACCACTAACATTTTAAATCCTAAACATTAAAGGAAATTTTTTTCCTGAAAACTGTTAATGGTAACTGAGAGTAATAAGGCATGTGAGGTTTTTTGGTAAAGCTTAGTTGTGTCTTGTTAAACCTTTTAGGTCACTTTATTGTTTTCAAAACATCATTACATCACTCAACAGTTTTGTATATGAGTTTGAGTTCAAAAACAGAGTGCCAAAAAGTTTTTTTTTCTAGTAGCTTTCAAAAACTTTTTTTTTTCAGTAGCTTTAAACTGAAACAGCTTTAAACTAAAAAATGTTGTTTTTCTCATATTTAAAGCAATGGCACTTATCTGTTTTTGAACTCAAACTCTCCATGTACTACATGGGAACAGAAAAAAAAAAGAAAAGACTTTGTTGGTTTATTTCTTACACTTTTTAAAATCATGATGGACACAGTTGAGCTATAAGCACACACACTTTTTTATTGATTGAGATTTATTATATACTACATGGTAACATAAAAAAAGTTTGTGATTAATATCTAATGGTGCTGTGTTTTATCTATGTGATATATTACCATAGTTGCTAATTGTAAATAATGATTTGGATGTTTTATATAAAACATTAATTGATGAAGAGAACCAGATACATCTTTGAATTTTTATATTCTTCTAATATTATTCTATTCTTTAATATCTATTCTATTCTATTCTATTCTATTGTTTCCCAGGGGAAAAATGAAGCCCATGCATCCAGCTGAGTTTTATTGGTCCTAAAAATGGCTTTTTAAAGTTGCTTTATAATTGTATGCACAGCATCGAAACTTTCACCATCTTTAAGAACCAAGGTGTAACTGCTTGTACAGAAAGTTTATTAACAAAATATTTAAAGCTTACTGAAATATTACATTTTCAAAATTGAAGATTTGACGCTCAAGTTATACAAATCACTTAAATAAATTCGTATGTAGTGATTACACCAATCAGAAATCATAATTAAGGTAATTTCTAAACACAATAAAAGTTACAGCTCATTCACAATGAACCCTGATTTTGGTGTGGTCTAATATGCAGAAATAAATTTAGGCAAAAATATTTAAATTTAGACTTTATTAAATTTCAAAATGTTTTATCCAGACAACTATTTGGAGTACAGCTCCAAGGTTTGGCATGGTTGCATTTCTTAGATAGTAGTACTGATATGAAGTTTTTGAAGAAAATCCATGACATGAATTGGGAAAGGTTCTGAAAACTGTGCGAGTTTGCATGGAATGAGCCTTTTGTATTAAATTAATTGTTGCAATGCTATCACAAATATGCAGTGCCGGGGACACAAGTCTTTCCTGGAAGACTCATACATTACTTTGGTTACGGATATATGACACACAGTGTATGTGGGCCTTTAAAAAAATAATTGATAATACTTTGCCATACACTTGCATGTTTTAATGATTAATGTGTTAGTGCACAGTGAGAGAATTAAGTAATCGGTCAGATGAAAAATTAAATGCTGGCTCAATTTAAATTAATTATTTAAGGAGATTTAAACAATTATTGAGTTAATATCAAATATAACATCTGATTGATTATATTATCTGGTGCTCTATCCATAATCTTGACTCTTGCCTCTCTTTAAATTCTCTTGGATAAAGAAAACACATTTGAATAGAAATGTATCGGCGAGAGAGCGTCAATATGTGGATCACTGGGGAAAAGTAAACAGCAGAATGGAGTGTATCACTGTCAGGGGAAGGTGCATTAGCCTAATGTGCATGTCATGGACATAAACTAGACAAAATCCAAAGAAACTACATAAACCCCCAAACCTCCCCTGTGGTGCCCAGCAGCAGATGGCACTGTCCAATCAGCAGGTGCCAAGATTTAAGGCTGCTCCGCCTTTCACTAAGAGGAAGACATGGCCGACACCTAAGGTAACTCAAACAAGGAAAATTAGCAGCTTTCTAAACCTTACAATGTTAAAATGTGTGCACACCATCTAAAACACTGTAAGGAAAAAGCATAAAAAGTATTTAAATCAAGCAAGGTGTGTGGTGATTTGTAAATGATTAGATGACTGTAAATTAAGGCAAAATGTGTGAGCAGCAAACTAAAGTAGTGATAGAAAAGAAGCAATAGAAAGGATTTCACCATGTGTGGCCCAGGCCATCACACTATGCAAGCACTGGAAGAACATGCAAATTCCTCACAAAAATGCCTTTGTGAGCCTAGGACTCGAACCCTGGAAACAAAACGAAGACTGTCACAATTGCAGAGTCTTCTGAGGGGTGAGGGGTGGGGTGGAGGGTAGGGGAGGGATTAAGTTGGAGCAGCTGTGGCCTAATGGTTTGAGAAGCAGCTTTGGTACCGAAGGTCGCTGGCTTGATTATTTGGATGGCTTAAATGCCGAGGCAATAATTTCCCTTGTGGGATTAATACAGAATAGCAAAATAAAACACATATAAATAAATAACCAGCGATAGTTGTTAAAACATGTCACTGTAGACCTCTTTGGCACAGGAATAATGGTGGTTTTCTTGAAGCTCAAAGGAACCATGGCCTGCCTCTGAGAGGTGTTGAAAATGTCTGTGAGGACTCTTGAGAGTGTCTTCCTCATGTCAGCAGGGGCCAGACAGAGCACTTGTTCCTCTCGGGTGGGTGTGGTTTTGTGCTACTGAGTGCTTCAAACCATGCATAGAAGTCATTCAGCATGTCAGGAAGGTGAGTCTTCGTGTCTACGATCACTAGTGTGGTTTCATAAACCGTCAGGGATTGGATGCCTGCCACATTTCACAAAAGTGGTTGTGGCTCTTTTGTGCATTACTGCCTTTTAGCTTTCCTTGGAAATGAACTTGGAAAGCTGAGCCCTGGCTGATCTGAGAGCTCCTCTATTTTTGGACCTGAAGGCAGTATCTCTGTCTATGTGCCGGGTGCAGATTACAGCTGTCAGCCATGTTTGCTGGTTGGTACATGTGATTACAGTCTTCATTACTGTGGCATCCTCAATATCCGGTCACAGAGTCAGTGTATTTGTCTATGCAGACGTGCTGATCTGACTCTGGACACCCCCTTTTCTCCCCTCTGCACTCTGGAAGAAGACCACCAAAAAAAACCAAAACAAAACAAAAAAAAACCCCCAACAGACTCAAGAACAGCTTTTACCTACAAGCTGTTAAATTTTGCAATTGCTGTTAAACAGAGAGCTGCTAAACTGATTTCCATTGTTCATGCAACAGTTGACAATAAAGATCTCTTAACTTATCTTATCTCCTCCAGCTCTATATTAGAAAGCCAATGCTTGTTTTTGATTGCTTGTGCCTGGTCAGCTAGATTTTGCTTAGACACCCTGAACATACCCCTGTCTTGCCAGGCACTCAACATTCTCTTCCTGAACCCTCTCTTGCTGGTTTAAGTTAGAAGTAACATTCCATCATGACTCAATTCAATACATTGTTCCAATTACTTGTTGACGACCAAGTGGTGCCTGATTGTGCACACCATCACTGCTGGACGAGAGACCTCAGTGGGTGGTCTCATTCATGTCATTATCTTCATCTCTATATTATCTTCATCTCTAATTCTTTATTCTACATGGTGGTATTTGTTTCAGGCTTCTCTTCCTTATATTTGCAGATTTTTATTATTATTATGTTGAGTTAAAAATGAATATATGCAGCAGAAGAGGGTCGGGTGGCCCTGGCACATTCAGGCTGGTTAGGCTCATCATCAGCTCAGGTACCCTTGCCCCTTCTACACGCAGCCCAGACAGTGAATGGGATTTCTCCCAGGAAGCACTGCCTAGTTGAACCCGCCAAGAACTTTCCGGAGAATATGAAGACTCCCCAGCACTGCAGCCTTCTGCATTGCTCAGACTTTCAGAAGGGCTGTGCTCGCAGTAGCAAACCCGGGTACTCTCTTGACCTGTGTTAGTAGGTCACGAGGTACAAAACCAAGGGCGCCGAGAACAATGGGGAGTCGGATGACTGTGTACTGTGGATGCAAACGAGACATTTCAAAAGCAAGGCCTGCATACTTGGTATGTTTCTCCTGAATCTTGCCAACCACATTACTGTCAAAAGGAACAGAATATTCAATAATATAAATAACTACATTGGGTTTGTCAAACAGGACAAGATCAAGCTTGTTAGCTTCTATTTTTCGAAGGCTGTAGATGGGCCTATTCCACAACAGTTTGAAGCTATCATTTTCCATGATGCCTTGAACATGTTCAGGATCATACCAAGGCAGGACCATGGAGTCAAAGCCACAAGCATGGCGCAGGTGGTAGTAGAAGGAACGAGCCATGCCATCATGTCTCTTCAAGTAAGATGTTTGTGCCATAGCAGGACAACCACTGACAAGGTGTTGGACAGTCTCACTAAATTCATTGAATATGCGACATAAATGAGACACATTTTCATTATAAATAAAATGCTGGCGATTGAGGGTAAGAAGTGACTGGTCCTGAGCACAAAAAGAAAGCCCTCAGTTTCACTTTTCAGACCAGCCGACTTCATCCAATCAAAGGAGTCAGTGGGGTTACTGTCCTGATCCACACACTGCATGTAAACACGATGCAGTGGCTTCTCAGACAGTTTCTCCACAAACTTGTGACTCTGTGCTATTTTTATGGTCAACTTCACTTGGTTGACACCCATTGTAGTACCGTCCAGCAGTACCTCGCCATCAACATAATCGATAACAATGTTGAGTTCCTGTCCAACACCCTTTGAATCCTTTAGAAAGCTATGGAAGTCCGTGCTTTCATCATGAATCTTGACGTGCTTTACCAGAGGATCATCTGACAAATAAATATGTGCAAAAGTGTAAAACAGCATTCGATCATGTAGAGCTTCCACATTAATCAAACCTCGTTCTCCAGGATTGTTTGGCATATATAAACGGTTAAGTGAAGAGTGAGGGTGGTGAGCTTGGTTGTCAGCCATGATCCTTCTTGTGAGGCAGTCAAGACTCATGATGTCATCTTTTGTCTAATCAAGAACACCAAAAGAATACACTGCAAAAGTGTTTGTGGCTTTGACTTTGTTTCTAGCATTCAGCTCAGAACTCCAGATATTTTTCAGACAAGATTTGTACTTGGTTTGTAGCTTGTCTTTAATGTGGGAGTTCAGAAACTTGCATCCCTAAGCACGTGTTAGATTGGCCTTCTACAAGGTGCTCAGTCATTCCTCCCCCTTGTAACAACACTAATCCACCATCACTTGCCAAGTTTCAAGTGAAGAACATTACAATTGTCGAGACCAAAAGGTCATGCCAGTGTCGTTTGAGAAAGACTCGACAAGGAGAATTTGATCTTTCAGGTTTGATTCTCCTTTGGCAAGCAGCTTGATGTCGTTCATGTAAAGAAGATGAGTAAGGGGTGTTGAAGATCTGTGCTTTGGAGGTCCAGGATGGTAACCCTCCTCCTGACTGAGTAAAAAGCTCAATGGATTAAGTGACAAACAAAAAAGCAAAGGACTGAAGGAATCACCTTGAAAAATTCCCCAATTTATTGGAATAGACTGTGAAGTCTTAATCTGTCCATCCCAGTACACCTCAAGTTGAGTTGACCAGCAATTCATTAAAGACTTGAGGAAAATACATAACTGTTCTGGCAGACCAATACACTATAAAGACTTCACAATCCACTCATGAGGGACAGAGTCATAAGCTTTTTGTAGTCACTCCAGCACACTGAGAGGTTACGGTGGTAGGTTTTAGCCTCTTCAAGTAATGAATAATTGATCCTTGCATCCCCAACATCCTTTCTTTGCTCCTTTCTCCTCCATATAAATAATGTCATTCTTTGAGCAATAGGATGAGACAAGGTCCGTTAAACACCCTTTAAAGATCTTATAAATTGTTTTCAAACAAGTGATAGGGCGGAAGTTTTTGGGATCAGTGAGGTCACGTTTTTTAGGGAGAAGAATTATGCAACCTTTGCACAACCAAGGAGGAACATTCCTTGTGTCCAACAAAATGTTAAAACATTGCAATAAATTTTGTTGAACACAGGGAAACAGTTTCTAATAAAATTTTGAATGCCGTCGGGCCCAGCAGCTGTGCTTGGCTTACATTTTTAAATTACTCTTTTCAGGCAATTTGCCATGATGAAGGCCAACATTGGGGAGTTAAGTTTCTCCTTCATGGCATTGCTGTAATCTTCTACCCATGGTTCCTTAAGATTACAGTCACCTGGTATGGACCACAACTGTTTCCAAAACCTTTCACTGGAATCCATGGGAGGCTTTTTTCATTTTGCTTGAACGTTTTGTTTTGTTTAATAAACTTGTTTTTCTCCAGCCATTTACTTTCAGTTCAAACTTTTAGTTTAGACTTCAGAGGCTCCAACGTTTGGCACAAAATTTTTTCTTGTTGTTTTATATTTGGTTTTTATTTTTCTCCAAATTTTCTTCTGATTTATTGTCATTGTTTTACAAGAAGCCCTGACAGACAAACACAGTTCTAGCCATGAAATATATTTTCTAGTTTCAGTAATTTTGATTTCAAACCGGTTTTCTACGGATTTTTTGACTTTTTGGAATTTGTTATATCTTGTTTGGGAACTGAGTGGAGTTCCTCCAATGTTCGGGCAGCAGCATACACATAGCAGTCAATATCATAAAGAGAGTAATTGGCAGACAATGTCAAAGAAAAAATGTCATTTAATTTTTGAATTTCACTTTGTGGGAAAGTTCGATTTAATTGTATTATTAGCCTTCGTTTACCAAATAGAGACACAATTAAATTATCATAGAAAGAATAAAACAAAATATAGATAGGGTCATCAGAAAAATCATGAGGCTGCTCTTTTTTTTCGAAAGAGTTGTACGGCCAGGGGAAATTTCCAGATTGGACGGAGGAGCATCGGCATCAATTGGTGTCAATATGATGCAAGCCTCCATTTGAAGTTGCCTGTCTGCTGCTGCCAAAACGTCAGGTTCTTGCGAAGGTACCTGACCTTCTGAATGCGTTTCATTGCATGGGTAACGGCGCATGTGAATTTTTATATGCCGGAGCTGATGAGAGAAAATGAGATTTTACTCAGTCAGGTAAGCATACATTGGGTTGGTATGGTCCCACTGTTGACTGAGTGACTTACTGTTGATGTGTGGATTTTTAGGCCATCCAGTCACTTTGGCACACTCAAGTAGTGTGCTCTTGAGATGGTTTGTCCAAGATATTCTTGGGTGGGTTCTTTGCCTCCTCCTGGGCGAATTCCCATTTCCACTTAGGTTATTTATATCACCGGAAGGAGGCTGACTGGGCTGCGGATTTGTAAGGTTGATATTTTCCTCTTGTCTTGCAGTAACCCAGTAATACACCAGCTTCGGAGGGTCAGCCCTAACTGGGTGATGTACGTTCAGTTCAGGGAACAAAGTTCCCCTATCTTGGCCCACCACGGAAAGGCGTACATCGTCAGGCCCTTAGTATTATTATTGTTATTATTAACATTATTATTATTATTATTATTATTATTATTATTCTTTCCACAAATAAATAGACAAATAACAGATTATTTATCACCCTAAAATGGCTCAGTGAAATTCTGATTTCAAAAATGACACAGGCAGCATGGTGGCATAGAGGTTAGTATATCTGCCTCACAGCAAGAAAATCCTGGGCTTGGTGAGGGTGTTGCTTTGTGGAGTTTGCATGTTTTCCCAGTGTTTCTGTGGGTTTCCCCTGGGTACTTCAGTTTCCTCCCACAGTTCAAAGACTTGCAAATTAGGCTAACTGGCTGTTCCACATTGCCCCCAAAGTATGAGTGTAAATGGTTATGTGTGTTGGTTGTGCATGTATTGATCTGTATATCTGTATGTGTAATGATCTGACAGATTCTATTTTGTGAACACAGTTAACCTACTAAGGCCCAAACCCCAGTGTTACGAGTCTTGTCATTTCTCCACATCGCTTCTGTTTCTGACTCCCAGATTACTACGAAACTTGATCAATGTCTTCAAACACAAAAAACTTTGTCAAAAGATTTATACCCACTGGTCTTTACCTGAGGAAAAACATGCACACAATATAATCTTCCAAACCCCCCAAGCCCCCTCCCCAAAAAACAAAACAAAACGAAAAAAAACATACACACAGTATAACTAGGAGGAAATACGATGTTCTCGTATGAGGACAGTGGAGTCTTAAGAGGTTAACACTGTGCTACTGAGTAAGTTAGTGTTAGTTATAAAAACATGCTAAACATGTTTACTTATCACTCAATATCATCTCCGTAAATATAAACAGGCATAAAAGAAATACATTAAAATCAACCTATAACTAAACACAAAGTGCAGTGTTTATTGGATTTAAAACATCTACATAGTTACTGGTATTCATTTCTCTCAGAGCTGCTGCTGTGTGTCTGAACTGTTACTTCACTTACTACTGCAGTTTATAATGGGACACGAACCTGCTCCATCCTGGAATTACACTTCAGAAGTGCAATTACAAACTTTACCCTTCACTCTAATTTTACAGTGTAAATTAGTTTTTATTCTTTATTATTATTATTATTATTATTATTATATTTACAATTTTTAATTTCTATTCATTTTTGTACTGAACTATAGAATGTCGAATAATTTCTAAATTTTAATGGTACAGACCTGACCATTTATGACTATAATATGTTTATAAAATATATTGATTTAGGCACTGCCCAAATGCTCCAAAAATGTCTGCATGTGAAAGTTTACTGAAACTTATACGTGGCCCAAGAGATTAAGCTACATAGTGCAAGTGAACTCAGTGTAGATGGCTACAGCATGCACATGTGATATATTTTTCTCATTATTTTCTTCATTTATTGGGCTGCCTGTGTGGACTCGTGAGCACAGATGTGACAACGAAATGGATTTCATGGCTTTCCGACATTTGCATAAATATGGACCTCCCCACCACCCAAATTAGGATTAAGCGCCTTAGAAAATGAATGAATGTTATCTAAGAAATAATTTATCCTAGTTCAAGTATGAGCGTGTATCCATAGGATGAAAGAACCCCAATGTAAACTCTGCTATCACCACAGAGATGAGAGATACCATCATCAGTTTTTGTGAACACTACTGTGTTAGTAGTAGGGCTAATCCTAAAATCACACGAGTAATCTATAATTAATTGATTGATTAATTGATTAATTTCTACTACTACTACTACTGTTACTACTACTATTACTTATACTAAAAATAATAATAATAATAACAATAATAATACTCCTAATAAAAGTAATTATAATAATAGTAATTATTATTATTATTATTATTATTATTATTATTATTATTATACAGTATGTAATGTAATGCACATGCCCACAGTATACAGTATGTTTGAAACTACAGAATAATTTTTCTGTTATTATAAATTGGAAATGGTCGCCGTACAGTGGATCTGTGAGTTATTGTCCTACCAACTGAAAGTGTCTTTGCCGTGTACTGCCTCGCTTTACAAATTTCTGCTTTAAAGTTTAATTTATATTCAATTCATAATTATAGATATGAATGGCTAATTTAATGATTTAATTTAATTATTTTTAGCATCCATGCTTAGTTCATTTCATTTTTTGATATCAGAAATGGCATAAACTAATTTTAAAAGAGACTTTTGTTTTCTTTTTATTTGTCAATGCCACACTTTCGAATTTGGACCATTTTTAGACACATTACATTTCTATTGGATTAAGGCCAGGATTTTGCATTGGCCATTACAGAACATTACATTTATTCTTCTTTAAATATTCTCTGGTAGAACGATTTGTCTTTTAGAGTTGTCGTCTTGCTGCATGACCAACTTTCACTTGAAACTCAGTTCACAGACTGACATTTTCATTTAATTCACTGGTATTTTCAGAATTCATTGTTCCATCAATGATGATAAATTGTCCTGACCCATATGCAGCAAAACAGGTCCAAATCGTGATACTACACCACCGTGTTTCACAAATGGAATAAGATTCTTATGCTGCAGTGCAGTGTTTTCTCCAAGCCAAACACTTTTTTTTAACAAAAAAAAAGTTATATTTTTGTCTTATCCATCAACAAAACTTGATCAATATATTTCTTGTTTGTTGGTATGATTTTTAACAAACTGTAAAGTGGCAGCGATGTTTTTTTTGGAGGGCAGGCTTTCTCTTTATAACTTTGCCATGTACACCACTTTTATTCTGCATTCTCCTGATGGTTGACTCATGAACATTAGCATTAGAGCATATTTGACAATGTGTAAGAGGCCTTCAGTTCCTTAGAAGTTAGACTGGGTTACTTTGAGACCTCACCAACTATTACACATCTTGCTCTTGGACTGAATTTTCTTGGTTGAATCCTTTAGAGTGGATAAATGTTTTCAATTTCTTTCATTTTTTTATGGTAAATTGATGAAGTTTAAACACTTTTAGACTCTTTTTAGGCTGATTAAGCTCAGCAAGTCCTTTCTGTTCTGAGGTCTTCAGAAATTACCTTTGTTTGTGTCATGATATACCCCCACATACATTTCCAGATATTGTGTAGATTAGGCTTTGTTAGATCACTAGTCTTTAATTAAAACTGGGTGCCAACTCACACCTAATCATCATACATTAAAAACATCCAGCTTTAATTTCACCTTCAGTTTATGTTCTACATCATATTTATGGAGAAATATGGAAAATTCTTAAGGGTTAATACACTGCTGTATTAAACCAAAGAAAGCATTACAACATGAAAAACCTGAAACGTTAAAACATTAAAAGTTAAAAAACAAAAAAAAACAAAAACATCACAGTAGTGCTAGAAAAATCTCCCACATTTTGTCCAGACACAAAATACAGAATCATTGCATGGTAACTTCTCTGTCTAATAGAGACTTTATTTTTACCCATGATCAGCTCTACCCATCTACTGATAACAGGGGCGGGTCATGCATATGGCACCTGGGACTTCAGTGTGGACTTAATGCACTTAATCCACCTCTTAATACCAGCACTATCACGTCGCAATTATAGGAACTATCAGTAATATACAAAAAAGTAATATAACAAGGCCTGGCACTACGAATAGAGAGGCATTTTGCATATTGAGGGTGAATACCACTTTTACTAAAGCAAGAATCCCAGTTAACCCTTCCTAACATTATGAAACTTAAACCCGTGTTCACTGGTGGAAGCGTTCGGCAAATTTGGCGCTCGGGCAAATGTAACTGTTAGTACTCCTGCTAGTTAACTTTGTGTTCTAGTATTATGTGCTTTTGTTTGTCCCCTTTGGCTTTCCACAGACTCATTATTGGGCTCATCTGTGTCTTGTTGCCTGCCTCACTTGTCCCTGCATTTCCCCACAAGCATTGCCAGATTGAGCCAGAGTTTTCTCCTGTGCCTTTCCAGCATTTGTATATCTCTGTCTAGTAGTTTTTGACCTTGCCTGTTCCTTGACCATTCTTGCTAACTTTTGTGATTTTTGATACCTCTGCCTTTGTTTTTGACTTCTTGGATATATCTGACCATTGCCTGTTTTTTGACCAGGGGTTTGCCTGCCATTTTGGATTGTCTGCTTATTTATTAAATATTGTGCTCTACACCTGTTCTGTCTGCGTGTGGATCCTTTTTTCCCCTGTCAACCCTAACAGTACGATCTGGCCAACATGGATCCAGCAGACCTACACCAGTTGAGGACTGTACTGGAGCAACATGGAATCTTGCTGGGGAAACAGCAGACAAGTTGAGGAGGTTAGTAATGCCGTGGCAGTCATGACCACAGTCCTCACCGGTCTTACTGCAAAGGTACAACAACTTCAACTCTCTCAAGACCCACCACCACCACTTGCTCCAGCACCAGCCTTATCACAACCCACTCCTCCTTCCTCAGAACCTCGCCTGCCTCTGCCTGAACACTACTCAGGTGAACCTGGTACCTGCCGTTCGTTCCTTTCCCAGTGTGATTTAATTTTTCAATTACAACCATCTGCTTTTCCCACAGAGAAAGCTAAGGTGGCCTATGTCATTACTCAGTTGTCTGGGCGAGAAAGAGAGTGGGGAACCACAGTTTGGGAGGTCAGAGAACCTTTCTATAATAATTTTTCCTTGTTCGCAGAGGAGATGAGGAAAGTTTTTGACCGTTCTAATCATGGCAGAGAAGCGGCGCGAGAAATGCTGCATGTCCGTCAGGGAGTCCGCTCAGTATCTGACTACTCTATTGAGTTCTGCACTCAAGCAGCTTCTAGTGGCTGGAATACAGAGGCTCTGTTTGATGTGTTTTTTAATGGACTAACTGAGAACATCAAGGATGAACTAATCACCCATGATCTCTTCATCAGCTTTGATTCCCTTGTGAACGTGGCCATACGCGTCAACTCCAGATTGCACCAATGTCGTAAGTGGAGGATTTCCAGAGACCTCAGTAGAGCAGCACGTTATGGCACCATCACCCAGGATGTTCGGTCGACTCATCAGGTCTTGCCATCCTCACCCTCTCAACCATATCTGGAGCCAATGCAGATAAGCCACTTTTACATTTCTGCAGCAGAGAAACAATGGAGATGCAGTTCAAACTGCTGTTTATACTGTGGGGAATCTGGCCACTATGCTTTTTCATGTCCTGCAAAAAGGCAAGGCTTATCAGGAAGACGGGAAGCACTGGTTTTATTAGAAACTATAGTACCCTGGCTACCCCTCTCACAGCTCTTACCTCCAGTTCAGTTAAGTTTGTCTGGTCCCCAGCTGCAGAGGAGGCCTTTAAAGAATTGAAGACGGTTCACCTCAGCTCCTATTCTAACACAACCTGATTCCGTTTGTCAGTTCATTGTTGAGGTGGATGCCTCAGAAGTGGGTGTTGGTGCCGTCCTTTCTCAGCGCTCTGCCCAGGATAATAAGGTGCCCCCTTGTGCCTTTTTTTCCTCATCATCTTACTTCATCTGAGAGTAATTATAATGTTGGCAATAGGGAACTGTTGGCAGTTAAGTTGGCTCTGGGGGAGTGGCGGCACTGGCTTGAGGGTTCTAAGGTGCCATTTCTGGTATGAACAGATCATAAGAACCTCGAATACATTCGGACTGCCAAATGTTTGAATTCCTGTCAAGCTCGTTGATGCCCTCTCTCGCATATCCCCCCTATCAAGACAAGAATGGAGAACTGGAGAAGATCCAACCCGAACAGTAACAAGCGTAAATGTAACAGCTCGGAATCAATATTTATCCAATAACATGACAAAAACATAAAAAATGTAAATAAAATAGATCATACTCATCAGAGATGCTGATTATTTATAGACAAATTCCTTTTTAACTTGCACAGGAAGACCACAGTTTTGCTCTGACCAACCAGAGGACGGTAAAATGCTGACGTTATTTTGCACCAGCTAGCTGGCTCTATTGAGGCGAATTTGAAATCTGACTGGTTAAAGAAACAGTCCCATCGCTAATATAGGTTAAGTGACATCGGCCTGCTGCCCTGCGGTGGCCTAGTGAGTTGTCCAGGGTGTACTCTGCCCTCGTCCAGAGTTGGCTGAGATGGGCGCCAGCCTCCCCGACACCTAATTAGGATTAAGCTGTTCAGAAAATGAATGGACGAATGGATGACATTGGCCTGCACTACTGATTCTGAAGGCCCTTGGCAGGTTAGATTGATATGACACAGCAAATAGAGGCTGAAATCTGATTGGACAAAAAAAATCTAACATTCACATGCATCTAATGGAAGCAGTGCAGTCAAGAAACATGCTATGAAATGAGGAGAATAGACAGTTGGGAATAGATTAATACAGTTTCATGCAACAAATACTAGAATTTAAGTTGTAAATGTAGGTCAGGGCTTCTGATAGCGTTTGGGCCAGCAGAGAAGGCCTTGATGGCCCTGATGGCCCACCACCCTCCATAATTAAGTTTAACAAGATTGAGGTATAAAAAGGAGCATGGTGCATTCAAGACATGAAACTTGGAGGAATCGTGTTTCCAGGTTCATCAAGAACCACTATGATGGCACACCAAAGTCTATTACACTCTGTTAAGGTCCGTTAAACTGTTCTATGATTCCCACATTCTCTCACGGTTGGCGTCAAATCATAACACATCGTAATAATCGCACAATCAGCCTAATCATCACAAATCCACTATGTTCCGCAACACCATCATAAATCCACCAAGTTCTCTCAACATCATCACGATTCAATCCCTCCATGTTCTGTTAAGAGCTCCAAGGATTTCTGACCATGATTTGAACAACATGAGGCAAGGGTCAGGCCAAAGAGGAAACATGCATCCAAGAGAGGAAACTTGATAGAATCATGATTCCAAGTTCATCAAGATCTCCTACGATGGTGCATCAAGGTCTGCTATGCTCTGGTAATGTCTGTCAGGCTTTAGTGCACTCTACTATAATTCCCGCATTCTGTCATGAGTGGTGTCAAATTGTAATAAATCATAATGGTGTCAATTTTTGTAGTCAATAATTTTGTCATGATCATCATGATTCCATCAAGTTCCCTCAAGATCTTCAAATCATTGAGATTAGGGATTTCATGGCCTCATGTAAACCCAGTAAGTCTAATGGCTGAGGTAAGACAGGTTCATCATTGGAAAAATCTTTGTGGGCACCTCATTTTGTAT
>JAQMYF010045939.1:6691-21655 GCA_030014195.1 Neosilurus mollespiculum | reverse complement strand
GTGTACCCCGCCCTCACCCAGAGTCGGCTGAGATGGGCGCCAGCCTCCCCGCGACCCTAATTAGGATTAAGCGGTTCCAAAAATGAATGAATGAATGAATGAATGAACCACATTAACGGTACAAAAGGACCTTTAACTAATCCGGAAATATGCCTGGCTAGGGTTGTTGAAGATTCTTATTAAGGTCGATGTTGGGAGAAAAGGAAAGAAATAAAACAAACAAATGGCATGTCTTGGCTTCCTTAGGCAATTTGTGTTTGCCCAGAGCAAGTGAAGCAACCAGCTTCAACAAATTTAGCTCTGTAAGTTCTCAATAATAACAATCATAATAATGATGATGATGATGATGATGATTATGATGATATTCAGCTTCTCCTTCTGACTGACTGTGCCTGAAACTTGGGCTAGCACCCATAACACAAATGGCAGCCAAGTCCTATAAAAACAGACCTGGATACACAGTGCATATACAAATACTTATAAAGAAATTACAATGTTTACACCAAAGGATAACAGATGAAGTATACCAGATCCAAAGAGTGAAGACGAATCAAAATCAAAAAGAATTTGGCTCACAAGCTGGAATTTTGAGCTGCACCTACATCTCCCTTCAGGCCCTGACAGTAACAAAGTTATATGCAGTGGCCTTAGGAAGTACTTCTGGGCTCAGAAAGTATTTCAGCCTCTTCAGGAACATTTATTGTGTAATTATATCAAGGTAAGTTAAATTTACTTGCCCATTTAGATGTTAGAAATTCCTAATTTTGTACATTTCAGCAGATGCAAATTTCTTCTATTTCCCTGGCAGATGCACTAACACACAGCTACAGATATCCCATAGGGTTCAAGCATGGGTTGGGCCACTCAAAGCCATTCAGAAATATCTGATGTGAATTCTGAGTTCTTCCTCAAACCACAGGATCATTTGGTTAATGCTTTCTGATTGCTTTAAGTGACTTCCACACAGATTTTACTCAAGAGTGGCTTCCGTTTAGCGTGGAGTCATAAAATTTACTGATAGTTGTCCTTCTCGAAATTCATTTAATCTCTGTGAGAATCTTCTAAGCTTCTGTGACAGTTGCTTTCAGATTAGGTTCACCTCTCTGACCAAGAATCTTCCAACCATGTTCCTGAGGTTGGCTATATGACCAGGGTTAGATAGCTGGTGAATCTTTCATTCTTACTCACTCATTTGCCAAACCACTTTATCCGCTTAATTTAGGGTCGCGGCGAGGTTGGAGCCTATCCTAGCTGACACCGGGCGAAGGCAGGGTACACCCTTAACAGCTCGCCAGACCATCGTAAGACCAAAACACACACACAACCATTCACACTACATATAGTGTCTACATAATAAACAATATGCACTATATAAAGTATAAGGAATGGATTGGAGGGGTTGTACAGAATACAAATGATACACATATACATAAGCTATGGGGCAGCACGATGGCGTGGTACTTGCGCCTCACTGCAAGAAGGTCCTGGGTTCAAGTCCTGGGGTTTAGTGTTTCTGTGTGGAGTTTGTATGTTCTTCCTGTGCTTGCATGGGTTTCCTTCTGGTATTCCGGTTTCCTCCCACAGTCCAAAGACATGCACACTAGGCTTATGTTCTGTTACATAGTGTGAATGCTTTAGTGTTCAAAGTAGAGTTTGTAAATTCAGGGTTTAGATTGCTAGGCCAGTCACTAAGACAGTAGGGATGGTATTGGGGTAGGGTCTGTAGGTGGTGTTGACAGAGTGATCCTTCCAGCAGACCTCACCACCCTCTTTGTGGTCTCCAGGAGTGGTCTACCCTTCCCCTAACCGACAGTCATTATGTTCAGTAAATTGTTTTGTTATTTCTCAGCATCCCCACTTTACATATTTACTAAGAGGCATATTGAATGGGTATTCAATAATAAATGATCCCCCATGGTGGCAGCGGCTGCTCAGGCTTGCAGCAACCCAGGCCATAGTGCTTGTCCCATCATCCAGCCTGCATGATGTCTTTCCCAGTCTTTCGTTTTATGCAAGGCATATGCATCATACTTTCCATAAACATGATTGCCCTGTTGTTGTTGTTGTGTTTCCATCGAATATCACTGATTTCATTTTCTATGGGTGGCACGGTGGTGCAGTGGTTAGCACATCCGGTTCACAGCAAGAAAGTCCTTGGTCCATGTCCCAGGCTCAGCTTGGGCGTTTCTGTTTGGATTTTCCATGTACTCCGCAGGCTTGGGTGGGTTTTTCTCCATGTCCTCCAGTTTCCTCCAGCACTCCAAAGTCATACACTTTAGGCTAGCTGGCTGTTTCAAATTGCCCTTGGGTGTAAGTGTGAATGTGGATGGTGTGATGTGATTGTGTGTGCTGCCCTGCACTGGACTGGTGAGCTATTCAGGGTGTACCCCGCATTCATCCTGAGTCGGTTGAGATCCATCCTCCCTGTGACCCTAGTAGAATTAACCGGTTTGGCAAATGAATGGATGAATGAATGGTTTGTTGCATTTTTAAAATTATTTTTCACTTTTTAGATTTTTTTTCCCCCCCTTCCATTTGTTACATGTTACATGTACCGCGACTCCTGGTGGTCATCTTAGAATTGACTTTATTGCAGTTGCAGTGTCCTTAATGTGGTGGGGACATATGAAATGATTTTGCATGTGTATGTTTGTGTAAATGCGGTATTTACTGTTCTTAATGGTGCATATAATATAGACAACTTAAATAATGCATGCAACTCCTATTGATGGATGGACTGTAAATGCCATTCAACCTCTTTGCATTTTATTAGTGTGGGATTGTGGCTCGGTGATCATTGATGTACTGTTGAGCCAGTATTATTTATTTATTGGTGGAATTCCGGTATGTATCTTGGTTTCACCATGTTAAGCCTGTGTGCCCTATATTTACAGTCAGTTTTCATGGGTGAGAGTTCCTGGGTGGCTTACTTGTTTAGTTTTTGTGTCACCTGCCAGCAAGGCTGGTGATTCACAAAGGGAACACTGTGTGTCTTCCTGCCTTGTCGTCGTCATCCATCATCACTCTTAGCAGTAATCCTCAGCTCTTCCTACATTTACATTTATGGCATTTGACGCAAACGTAAACTTATCCAGAGCAGCTTAGAGAAGTGATTTGAAGTCACTATCAGTGAATCAGTGAATAACTTCTGATACTGGTTCACTAGGACACAGGCTAAGGGGGTGATCACACTAGAGGTGAGATAGGAAAGCAAGTGATGCGAACTGCTTTTTTTTGTGAATTTTAAAATCCGTGTCAAGATGTTTTGCGGCTCGACATGGAGGCTAATATTTTGTGGTTTAAATACGTATATCGCACAAAAGTTGTGCAATTTGAGATGGGTATGTGGTTGTTTGGCAAAAACAAGCAAAACTCCTGTCGTAAATCAGTCACATTTAGTTCGCTTTTTGTTCTCAAACCATTTGCTTTTTAATCGTGCGTTATTAGCATGAACAAAATGCAAATAAAATACGAATGATGACGAAATAATAATCTGCGAACAAAACGGCAACTTTGCGACCTTCTAACGACATGTGCAGACTGAGAAGTTTGAGACTACTCCACGTCATGTGACATTCGCAGAAATTTCAAACATGTCTGATATTTTTTGAGAAGAGCTCACAAACCGGGCGACCAAAATGCGATGCCGCGAATGTCACGAGACAAATTTGAGAACATTTTGAGAAATTGCCATCAGTCGCTTTTCTGCCGCACTTCTAGTGTGATCACCACTAAGTGGTCAAAACTCAGTGGGTACATATTTTTATTTATTTGTTTGTTTGTTTGTTTATTCTTTTGTTTATTCATTTATTTATTGCTTCTCAACCAGTCAACTTATTATAACCAAACCTTTATTATTATTATTATTATTATTATTATTATTATTATTATTATTATGATCATTATTATTGTTATTATTATTTTAAGTGCCAGTGGACATAAGCAGTGCAGGTGACACAAGTCTTCCCTGGATTTTTTTTACTATTTTTTTAGATTAATAATAACTTTTGGAACTCACCTTATAAGTATTTCTCCTTATAAGTACTTACAATAATTCAATTTTCATAATGGTCTTGTATCACTGACAATACAGAGGCATTTGTTCACAATGTAAAATCTTAATATTGTCCGTTCCTGGTACAAGAAACCCATTTTTCCCAATTCACTGATTGCTGCTCTCCCTTTTTTAAATGGCATTCCAATGTTTTTCCAAAACAACCGTAAACGTTTGTCTCTTTCATGGGTCTGACCCAGGTTTTCCAAACTGTATGATGTTCCTGATAGTCCTCATGAGGGAGCCAACCAGCAGGCATCATTGTAAGGTGTGAAAAAAATCATCTCAACTGGCTCCTCTTGAGCCTCTGAGGCTCTCTCTGATTGATAAGCTTCTTCTTCCTAGCATGAAGGGGAAGCCCACCAAGCTTATTACCAAACTTAATTTCTCTCACCTTTACATATGTCCTAATTCTTTTGGGGCCCATCCATGTGCTTATTAGGATAAAAGAGGGTAAAAGCCTCCAGTATATTGACTAACAAGCAAAAACCATAAAGTAAGTTCCTGCTTTACCCCCTTAAATCCCTTCACAGGTTCAGTGATGGCTGACACTCATTACGTTTACATGAGGTTAGAGAAGGTTGAATTATTGTGTTAGTCCAACTGAAACTGAACTCAAAACCCAGGTAAACATGTTATTCTGACTAAAATCGTACTAAATTGACTGTCTTAAGGTTGGATTAAGACTGTTGGATAGCTCATTGGTATATATTTAATGTTGTGTGTCTTGTCATTTCTCCACACCACTCTTGTTCCTTACCACCTGATAACAACTTAAAATGATCGACATCTTTAAACAGGAAGACATTTGCTAAAATACCAATACCCAATGGTCCTCACATGAAGAACAGGTGCCACTGGGGGCGCTGTGTGGTTTTGAACCCATGAACTGTGGAAGGTGTATTGCCTGCCAGTCTGAAATGTCATAATGTCATATATTTGGTTCTCCATTAATCTTATGCAAATTGCTGGACTTACCTGTCACGTACTGGAATTAATTATTGATCACTAACAGCACTAAAACTAATATGAATACAGAAATTGTAATATCTTTGGAATGAGTGATCATATTTCCTTCATTTAAAGACATTTGTAATCCTGAAATGAAGAACTGTCCAGTGAAGTATCTAATGAAATATATATTTAAATTGTTAATGATTGTACCTATAGCAGAGCAATTGTATGATTTACTGTACTATTTAATTATTGGATGATTTATGTGACTATTGTATAAGAAGTTTATTCACTGAAGTGTGTGTAAGATTATTTTATTATTTTATGTAGGTCCCATTCCACTCTGTACGAGTATTGCTTGACTGTCCTTGAACACGGAACATTGGAACATAATATCGGACCTTGAAAAGAAACAAAATGACACCGAGCCTAAAAGGTCAGCTTGGGACAGGTCGAGACTTGGGACATGTTGAGGCATGTCGAGAATTGTTAAGACATGTTGAGATATGAGGTCATCAGGGACCAATCAGAGTCAAGAGCTATGTAGGTCCCATTCTACTCTGTACGAGTATTGCTTGACTGTTCTTAAACACGGAACATTGGAACAAAATGTTGGACCTTGAAAAGAAACAAAATTTCACCGAGCCTTCGAGGTCAGCTTAGGACAGGTTGAGACTCGGACATGTTGAGGCATGTCAAGACTTGTTAAGACATGTTGAGATGTGAGGTCATGAGGGACCAATCAGAGTCAGGAGCTAGAGGACGATAGACCAATCAGAGTGGAATGGGCACTATATAAGCCAATTACAGAGCTGTTTTGACGTCCAAGATTTTTCTCTTGGATCAATTTCTTCTGTGTGATTGACTGTATGCTTTTCTTTTCCTAAAGGCTGAATAAACACCTGAAAATGGATTTGAATCTCTTGCGTCATGAACTGGACACTTTTCACCACGACAATATAGACAATGTAGTTGGAAGAAAATATGATGTCATCATCTGAGGACAATGGGGTCTCAAGAGGTGAGCTTTTAATTGCAATGGGGTCTCATGAGCTTTCAATTGCATGTAACCTTGTTTCATGCTCCCAGTTCTGGTTGTAGTATTCGAACTTGAAGTAACAAAAGAAGAACAGATGTAAACAGAGCGAAGGGTTATGTCTAGAGATGTTTGTCTTTGGATTGATTAGGAAAAAGTCCATGCTATGCAAATTGAAAGTTGAAAAAATTGAAAATTAAAACAATCCGTCTTCAGAACCAGTTTCCCAAATGAGAACGCAAGGGCAACCCAAACTCCGTCCAAAGAAGATTTCTTTGTCAGGTTAAGCAATTAAATAAATAAAAATAAATAACAGGTATAAATAAATAAATAACGATGGCCTGGCGAGCTGTCCAGGGTGAGCTGAGATGGGCACCAGCCTCCCTGCCTCCCTAATTAGGATTAAGCAGTTCAGAAAATGAATGAAAAATAAATAAGATTTTGTGTAATTATACACAACATAACCAATGTTACATATATACAACATGACGTCTGTTACACATAAAAATCTGCTCATTTCTTGTTCCATTATTTCCTCTTTGAAAAGTGAATGTGGACGAGTTGGAAAGTGCAATATCAAAATAATCAATAGAAAGCAATTTAATGATTTTTAAATGAGCTAGTTTGTGGTTTTGGCATGTTGATCTACTGTTCAGCTTCCCAGTCCTGCTCCAGTAATGTGCAGAAATAGAAACCCAAGCCAAAGAGCAAAGGCTCTTTCCTGCACTCATGCTTTTTGAGTGAATGCTTTGTTTAAAGGAAAGATAATTACATTAAAAACATGATCAAATTGTCTGTGAGCAAAATGTTGACCCTCATCCATGTGTGGATTTTCACTAATCTCGGTGGGGATACTATCCTACATGAGTCCCTAATATTATTTGGTTTTGGAACGCCAAGGTCAAAAGTTGTCCAGCGCAGTGGTGTAGTGGTTAAGCACGTTAGGGTAAGCAGCTAATTCCAAATTGCCCCTCGGTGTGAGTGTGAATGGTTGTGTGTATGTGTGTTTCCCTGAGATGGACTGGCAAGCTGTTCTGGGTGTACCCCGGCTTCACCCAGAGTTGGCTGAGATAGGCTACCAGCTTTCCCATGGCTTTTGTAGGATTAGGAGTTTCGGCAAATGAATATTACATAAAAGTTAGCTGTGATTGGATTCAAGCTTCTCTGTGTAAAAGCATAACTGTCACAATATTTTAAGAAATTTCAGAATATAAGTTTAAGGATTCAACAATATTTTATTAAGGTTTTTTGTTGTTGGTGGTGGTGGTGGTGGTGAGGGTTTCAGTGGTACGTGATATTCAGTTGTACAATAGCTTAAACATAACTGAACACAAACAACTTTCTATAAATAGACACACTTATAAAACCTGGAGCTGTACTGACCCTACATCCAAGAGATCACAGAGTATATTTAACTTTTAATTCATGCTTATTGCAACACAATAATTCGTACAGAAAGTGTTTCAGAAAGGTTTGTATTAACGTGTCACATGCATTTCTCATTTAAACCAGCACTATACTCACATACAGCAGTCACAGCATGATATTGTGAATGAATACATATTGTTTCAGTGCAAGTCTGCAGGAAGTTTCCATGAGTTGGCATTGTAAAAGCTTCACAGCATTTGCATATGTGACTATACATGTAATATTTGAAAATAATTGGTGATGCACTGAAGTGATCATATCAGCATGTCTGGCACAAACTTCCGGGTTTGCAGGTAAAGCAACCTAGAAACTCAGTATAACTCCTTTGTTAATACATGCCTTTGTTAATCCATCCACTGGCGGAAGGCCATTTTCCACAAATATAATCCATGTTATTGGGCTGTTAAAATAAATATACACACAGTACATGAGGAATCGGGGAAACAACATGAAAAAGGTCCACTACCTAGAGATCCACTGTATGTATACACATATACACACATATAAATACATATACATATATGTACATCTATACATATATGTATATATATTGTCTAGTGGTGGCCTGGCAAGCTGTCCAGGGTGTACTCTGCCTTCACCCAGAGTTGGCTAAGATGGGCGCCAGCCTCCCTGCGACCCTAATTAGGATTAAGCGGTTCAGAAAATGAATGAATAATATTATTAACAATAATAATAATAATAATAATAATAATAAAAAAAATAATAATAATAATAATAATAATACATTTATTTGTATTGCACTTCACATTTGGAACAAATCTCAAAGTGCTACGAGATAAAAGCAACAGTATAAAAGTTAAATAAGACTGTGGGTAGCAATAACCACAACCAGTAAACTTAAAATACATAAATTCTGCTAAGAAGTTCTATAAAATAAAAACAAAATAAAGTGTAAGAGTCTAAGTGAAGTACAAATAACTACATTAAAATGAGTGGAGAATACAAGCTGATTGGTTAAAGGAAAGGAAATAAATGCTCAACAGATCAGTGTGTGTGTGTGTGTGTGTGTGTGTGTGTGTGTGTGTGTTGGGTGACATGAATTCTGGTCAGGAATTTCAACCAGACTGAGTTGTTCCACTTAAATTTCACACTATAATAAAAAACCATACATTAGAATATAAACCACTGAATGAACCGCGTTCATTAATCAGAAAAATAGTAACTGCTATAATGATCACATAAACTTTTCATACTGATTCCAACCCAGCCCACTAATAAATAGTTACTACATTTATATAAACAGTAATTAACTTATTAAATCCTAGAAAAAATTTTTATGTAAATAAATATCCCTAAATCAAAATGGCCACGTTACGAAAACACAAAACTCGGGGAGTGAGTTTAGAAGCCACAAATTTCCAAAATATGGACATAAGACAGAAATCCTGCTCTGTAATGAAAAAATTTAAAAAAAAAAACGGCAAAACTATATCTGTGATTTTGTAAAATATACACCAAGACAGATTATCAAACCCGATTGGTCAAAAGGTGCATTCAATTTCTCTGACAGCGGCTCTGGCGATAGCTGCTTAAGCTATATATCCATCGATTTTTCTTTATCCGGGTCAGGTCAGTGGGCCTGAGATAGGAACACTGGGTGTGCACGAGGAGAATTTACCCTGGATGGGATGCTAGTCCATCAAAGGACACTCTGAGAATAGATCAAGCTAAAATTCAAATAATGGGGTTATGTCAATTTGCTTGTGCTGACACGTCCTTGTTTCTTTAGTCGAAAGGAACCAAGGAGCTTGTTATATAGGGACGTTTATTATAAACTGATTAAAAATAAAATAATTCCCCATGGACAAAGGTGTGTAACATATATATATATATATATATATATATATATATATAGAGAGAGAGAGAGAGAGAGAGAGAGAGAAGATGGTGAGAGGAGGAACCAGGCGGTAAACTAATGATGAGTTTCACCTGTGTGTAATCACCCACACACCTATATTATGTGTGTTGTTTTGAGTGCTTAGAGGGAGAGGCTGGTAAGAGCTTTGGTATCCTGAATCGGTCACACTGATGCTAAAACCCAGGATACTGAGGACTCAGAGACATGCAGACAGTTCTACTCTTTTTAATTACTTTCACTTTGTGCTTTTTAGCTTCTTTATTTCCCTGCAGTCTCACACACACACACACACACACACACACACACACACACACAATAACTTAATTCACTGAATAATATTCACAAACACTGATAGCTTGCAGCTCTCTCTCTCTCTCTCTCTCTCTCTCTCTCTCTCTCTCTCTCTCTCTGTGTGGTTACCAGCCTCTCCCTGTAAGTATACAAGTGAACACATATACTGTAAATACATACCAGTAATTAAATACAGATGAAAATCCGTAATGTTACCTGCTAGTTCGACCTGCCTCCTCTTCACCTGCAAAGGGCATTGCTGTCTAAGTTATATAAAAAGGTTATCACTGTATGTTTCTAACAAGATAGACAATCGGGGGGTAACTGCACATTCCGTTTCCATCTTAGTGTCCTACACATGCAATTAGTAGGACAAGTGAAAAGAAGAACATCTTAATGAGATGTATTATACAAATAGAATTTGATTACATATTCTCACACGGCAGTACGAACATTCAGTAGATTATACCTAAAATGCTTTCTACTAGCCGTAGTTTGAAATGGAGTGCTGAGCATATGTAAGTGTGTCACAGAAAGCGAAACAACATATAGAAACATATACAGTGATTATCGGACATTTTGTGTAGTATTAAATATAAAGTATTACAGACTTTATAGAATCTTGGTGCTGGAAATTCCTTGGGTGCGTAAAGACACTGCACTCTTCCTTTTTGAGAGCTGACTTAGGATTGTTGGGTATTGATCAAAGCAAACAGGAAGCCACTCCTTAAAGATCTTGAGCACGGAATTCCTAAATTTCTGCCTCATAAAAGCATAGATTATAGGATTGAGGCAGGAGTGACTGAATGCGATGGTTTCCACCCACTGCATAGCCATCTGCAGGTCTTGATCCCACTCGCAGCTTTGCATGTAACCCAGGTGATGCAGGAACTTCAGGAAGATGACGATGTTGTAAGGCGTCCAGAAGAGAAAGAAAATGGCAACTAAAACAAAGATGAGCTTGACCGCTTTGTGTTTTTTCTTAGACCTCATGGCCATCAAGACGGGAATGATACGTGAATAGCAGAACACCATCACCGAAAGAGGAATGAGTAGGCCAAAGACATTCAGCTCAATGTAAGAGAACAGCTTCCATGTCCTATCTGGGTAGTCCACATGGCATCTCTGTACATTTGAAATGTTCTGCACTTTGGAGAAAATGATGGTTGGCAGCGACGCTCCGAAGCTAAGCGTCCATATCAATAAAACTAGTGCTATACTAGCTCTGGCAGTCCAGTACTTGGAAAAGAGAGAGGTGTGAACATGGACGGTAATGGCGTAGCGATGTACGGTCATGAGGATCATGAAGAAGATACTTCCATAGAATCCAAGGGTGTAGAGTGATGTCACTGCAATGCACATATAGTCTCCGAAGGTCCAATTAGAGACAGCAGCATTATAGGCCCAGAAAGGCAATGAGATAAGGAAGAGGAGGTCTGCAAGTGCCAGATTGAAGAGGCACACGTCTGTCACATTAGACTTTTTGTGGTACTTGATTAGAACGCATAACACCAGGCCATTACCAATGAAGCCCACGATGCAGACAATGCTGTAGAGGCAAGGGAGGAAGGATTTGCTGAAAGCCCTTAAACTGCTCATGTTGCAAGGGTTAAAGCTGGTTTTCTCAAGGCTGTAGTAATCAGCGTAGCTTTCAGCTGTTAATGGGGGAGAGAGAACATATTTTTATCTCATTAATGCAAATTTTATGATAAAATTTCATGTTGTAGATCTGTTTCTCATCTAATCTTATGTGATAATGCACAGTATAGTAGTTTTTTAGCTATTATAGTTTTCATGGCTTCACTGGTGCAAGTTCTGGCTTATACTTGGCTCCAATTGTGCATCTTGGTTACTCGGACAGCTGAGACACATCAACATTTAGACCTGACTCTGTTATGTGTCGCAAAGATATCCAGCTGACCACTTGTGTTTAGATTACTTCTTTGTTGGGTGTGCAACAGAGTACATTCACACAAAAACACACACATCACTCACTCACTCATTTGCTGAACTGCTTAATCCGACTTGGGTTGCAGGGAGGCTGGTGTCTCTCTCAGCCAACACTGGACAAAGGTGGGGTACATCCTGAACAGCTTGCCAGACCATTGCTGGGCAACACACACACACACACACACACACACAGCCATTCACACTCACACCAAGGGGCAATTTGGAACAGCAAATTAGCCTAAAGTGCATGTTTTGGACTGTGAGAGGAAACCGGAGTACCTGGAGGAAACCTATGCAAGCACGGGGATAACATGCAAACTTAACACAGAAACACACAAGCCGTGGGATCGAACCAAGAATCTTTTTGCTGTGAGCCAGATATGCTAACCACTATGCATACACACACACACACACACACACACACACACCCAAACACACATAATGCATTCTGATGCACGCCAAACAAGGAAAGATCAAATACAGATCTCCAAGTTGCTTGTTGGCAGCTACAACTAATGCATATTTTCAGCAATCAACTCCAAACAGTGTAAAACTTTAGACATGCATACACACTGATAATCAAGAAACAATTTCTAGGTTTAAGAATAATGCGACAAAGAAACAAACAACAACAACAAAACAAAAAAACACTTACTTGTTGTCATGCTGCTGGTATACATCCTACCCAGGACAACTGAGTCTAACAGTGAGTGTGAAAGCAGGCTGTGTAAGCAGCTGAGGTGATGAGGCGGCAATGTGAGGTGGAGCTTTATCCCGCTGATATTTATAAACTAGACGTGCAATACTCAAAGTCCACGGATAAGAGCGTTACTTAATAAGGAACAATTTTCACAGATGTTAAATAGATAAATCGATTATTAAATAGAATTGACTGCAGATTAAGTATCCTCCATTTCTACACAGTCTGTCTTACTGTGGATTAGTGGAGTCCAAACCCTTTAGAGATGATTTTGTAACCTTTTCCAGCCTGATGAGCTTCAACAACCCTTTTTCGGAGGTCCTCAGAAATCTCCTTTGTTGGTGCCATGATACACTTCCACAAGCATGTGTTGACACTTTGATAGATCCGTGTTCGTTAAATTAAACTCCTGAAAACACCTGACTCTAATTTCACCTTCAAATTATCTGATAATCGTAGAGGTTCACAAACTTTTGCCACTCACTGATATGTAACATTGGATCGTTCATCATTTTCTGTTCATTTTCTGAACTGCTTTATCCTAATTAGGGTCGCAGGGAGGCTGGCGCCCATCTCAGCCATCTCTGGGCAAGGGCAGAGTACACCCTGGACAGCTCGCCAGGCCATTGCAGGGAGGAAACACGCTGACGGCTATGCAGCCTACTCTTGACGAAAGTCAGCAATGGTTCTTTTACATGCCTCTCACCACAGACAGTGAGAGACATGGCCGGCATTTGATAACCCGGTTAGCTGCACTGAGGGGACAGCAGTGACACCCCACTGATAATGGGGCTTGAACCCCTGATCAGTAGGATCAGTAACTCAGTACCCTACCACCAGGCCACCACTGCCCCACATTGGATCGTTTTCCTCAATAAATAAATGACCAAAATTTTTTGTCTCATTTATTTAACTGGGTTCTCTTTATCTACTTTTAGGACTTGTGTGGAAATCGGATGATGTTTCAGGTCACATTGATGCAGAAATGTAAACAAATTCCTAAGGGTTCTTAAGGGTTTCAAGCACCGCTGTAAATTGCTATCCATGCATGGAGGCCGTCAAAAACCCACAGAACTCAAAAAAATCCCACAAAAAAATCAAAGCATTTCTAATCTTTGAGCTGTTTTCTAGCCCTACACCATCTTGAAAAAATAACCACAAGTTATCTGATTTATAATATGAAAAGCATCTACCTCTGCTCACAGTGGATAAGTCTATATTAAACAATGATAGAAGAAGAACGGACGCTAACGGTTTCATAATTCTTTAGTTCTGACATAGTTAACATACCTATTATATGCTTTTTCAGTATTTCTATGAATAAACGACTATAAATAGCCATGACAATCAAGCTTTATGGACAAATATGTAGCAACACTGTGGAACTTAGCATATTTTGCATATTATCTTTTAAAACGGCTGCCATTTCGGATTCCTGAAAGGTCGGAACTGTTCTCAAGTCAGAAATGTTATAGTAAAGAAATACAAAATTTATCTCAATATATCTGCACTTTGGCTATTTACACAACAATATGTTGACTTTTTTTTCTAATGATAAGCGTCATATATCGGACATCTTGAAAAATGGCTGCCATATTGGAATTTTAAATGGCTCGCACTTTTTTCTTAAAGTCTACACAACAATGAGTACGTCTGCCAAATTTCATGCTTGTATCATCAAATGAAGCATTTGGCTTGTGTGTGTGTGTGTGTGTGTGTGTGTGTGTGTGTGTGTGTGTGTGTCGTGGGTCTGTGTGCCAATAATAGAAATAAGAATTTTATTTTGAAGTTTTTTGATAGTTAATGCACTTGAAATCTTTATTTAATTCCTGTCTGCAGTGCCATCTATCTTCTGGTCAGAAAACTTTTCAATCCCTGAGTGCTTTAAATTGTTAAAAATAAAGATGTACATGTGAAACATAAAGCCGCACCACCCACTGAAGTGGTGGTCTATACATTAATTTTTGTTCTATAAAACGTCAACTGAGCAATTGCTGAGCTGCATGTTTTTGTTGGTTGGTTTGTTTTACATGTTTTTACCTTTTAGCTTGAATGCATGCATAAGCACATATTTCTTCAAGTCTCTTTAAGAATTTTAGTAAATACAACATGAAAACATAATTAAAAGCAAACTAAAATGAGATTCCCAGCTAACTATTTTGCGTTCCCGGAACGTTCTCTGAATGTCAGTTTTTGGTTATGAGAACGTCCGCAGAACGTTATTTCGGAAAGCTTTCTCAGTGTTCTGGGAACATTATCAGGGAATGTTAGTAGATAACCTTTAGATAAAAAAAAATCACTATCCTGTCCATATAGTTATGAATGACCCAACAATCATTGGCTGCAGGTCATCTTTAACTTTAAACTGATTTTTTTTCAGAACTTTCAAGTCTATTTTCCTGCTTGGAAAGTGTTTTTTTACTACATTACACTTTACATACTTATTTTTACATGCAAAAATCTATGCCAAGATATATACGTATGCATGTATTCATTGAGCGATGACGGTTTGACATTTAACACTGGAAAATTGGTTATAACCTCATTAATGTTGGCAAAATATGCTAAAAAACTTTGAGAGTTAGAAAAATGATAATTTCTTACCAACGTAATAAACTAACCCTTAAAAAAAAACAGGGAAGGTTACGGGAACATTCTGTGACTTCTATCAT
>JAQMYF010045931.1:0-21658 GCA_030014195.1 Neosilurus mollespiculum | reverse complement strand
TATGTAAAGCTGCTTTGTGACAATGTCAATTGTAAAAAGCGCTATACAAATAAACTGACTTGACTTGACTTGACTTCGATAACATCGTACCACGGGTTACTGTACAGACTTATCCCAACCAGAAGCCATGGGTCAACGGAGAGGTGCATCCTGCACTCAGAGCACGGACTGTTTCATTTAAATCTGGAGATCCTTGTGAGTACAGAAAAGCCTGGTACAATCTCAGAAAAGCAATAAAAACAGCCAAGGGACAGTACAGGGAAAAGGTGGAATCCTGCTACAGTTGCTCAAACATGAGGCACATGTGGAGTGGGCTAAAGACCATCACTGACTACAAAGGGAATAGCTACAACATGGAGGAGGTGTCTGCTTCTCTACCCGAGGAGCTGAACACCTTCTATGCCTGCTTTGAAAACAACAGCAAGCCGGAGTTTCTCTCAGAGGTCCTTTTCAGATTTTTCAGGCAGATGTGTACATGCTCAGCTCACATCACATCTTCACTGCCCCACTCGACCCATTTCAGTTCACCTACAGGTCAAACAGATCCACAGACAATGCAATGGTGCTGGCTCTGCACACTGCCCTCCCCCACCTGGACCACAAGAACACTTATTTGCGGATGTTGTTTATTGACTTCAGCTCCGCTTTCAACACCATTTTTTCTATCCAGTGTCGGAACTCAGAGCCCTCGCATACACATACGCCGGGTGGAAGTATGGTCCCTCTTTTCTCACTTAGTTGTTTCTTAACTAACACTCTGTAGTTTTATAATTACTTAAAACTACTTAATCAAATTAAAATCTCAATACAGCAGATGAGGAGAAGCAAGGTATCTTTATTCCAAGTTGCAACCAATCAAAAAACCGATTCTGAGAGAGCCTCTGAGGGTCTCTAAGGTCTGATCCCATCAGCATCAAAATCAGAATCAGCAAAATCCCTTATGAAAACCCCTTCTTTTATACCCTCTGGTGTCTTAGACGCCATCCCCTTTTTATTTTGCCTGACTAAGCAATTTCCCCCTTAGTAAATTTTTGCTTATTTTTCTATTTCCCATTATTTTCCTGTTTTGCCCATAATGTGACGTAATATTTCCTGTGGTGATGTATTTTGTTCCATCCCCTACTGTGATCCCATACTTCCTGATGTGACATATTCCTATTTAATTTTCCCTTATTTCCGGGCATCTTTGGGAGTTTTTATAAAAAATTGGCGCTTGCTTATAAGCGCCAGTTTCCGTGTTTCATATCATTTCTGAATTTCACTCTGGTGTGAACTGTTCCAGCAGACTATTCTGCATGCTATTTTTTTATCCACTCAACATGTGTAAGTACCTTTTAATCTCTTCTTTATTTTTATTTAGCAAAATGCAAGCATATTATTTCATACTTTGCTATTTTAGCCATTAATGGACCAATTGTTCACACTGCCAATTTATTTAGATGCATATCATGGGTTCTAAGCCCTTGAGCATTTCAATATTTGACTATTAAGCTATGTTGCAGATTACATATTTGTGGATTAGTCACATGATGTGCATCCTTTTCCCTTTCCATTGTCTCCAGCTTCTCCTCCAAGCTCTCCCTTCATCCCTTTTGCGTTCTCCAGAATACTCTTCTCCAGAGCCTTCTCCCCCAAACTCTCCTATGGAGTGTTATCCTGAGTATAATTCACCTTCTGACTACTCACCCACATCCCCTGCTAATGAGGACGCTCCTTCTTCTACTACTAATGAAGGTGTGCCCGTAATCCCTCTGGACAGGCTGGCTGACTGTAACTTTTTAATAAACCACTCTTATACCCACTCCAGTCTTCAGTGTGTTTATTTGTTCTGGTGTACTAATAGTTCTTTTCCCCTCTATTAGCCAAGCTGTATTTTCCACTTCTGCTTTTTACTCCAGCTGTATTTTTCCACTTCTGCTTTTTAGTCCAGCTGCATATTTTGCTCCTATATGGTATTCTATTGTTTACTCTACTTTGCATATTTTCCACTATTATTCTGGTAACCAAACATCCCTTCTAGGTTAAATACTGCTGCCTTAATGTTGTTTGTGAACTCTTAATGCTGTTTTAGGCAGAATATATGCTCTTTTAAGCAGAATACAAAGTTTCCTTCCCACATTACTCCCCCCTTTGAGACTCTTTAGTCTCACAATCACTATGCACGCTTCTATAAGTGGTCAATCAGTGTGTCAACCCTCTAAGCCTTAACATCATCCTTAACCTTTTTTGTTTGGTACTCTGTAGTACTCTAATGGATGAGGCATTTTCTTATTTCCAAAGATGACAAGCGTTAGACTACATTGTCATCTTTGTATGGAGGGGTCACATGATCTGAGCACATGGACACGCGCATGTCCTGCCCATCCGCCATTACATTGACTCTTGTCTGTGAAATCCCTTCCAATGCACGTCCCTTACGTTGTCTCCTACGCAAGCAAATCACAGTAATGATAATGACTCCAAGTCCACCAACTGCAGCCGCTATGCCACAGAAAGTGTCAAAGTGGTCAGCTCCGCAAATCGTATCAGTGGCATTTGTCCCTGGGGCCATCTCGGACTGTCCCCACTCATTACAGTCCACATGCGGTTCGCATTTACTGAATGTACTATCTGAATACTTGCCCTCTGGGCAATCTGCGCAAACCACATCGCTGCTTGCAGCCCTCTTTTGTCTCACAGACTGTCCTGGGCAACACTCTGTATGCTTTACAGCGGAGCTACAGCCTTTGCTGTGGTTGGTGCAGTAAAATCCCTTGATAGGTCCACAAAGGGTGTCCGTGGTCGTTGTTCACGCTATATTTACCTCCAGTCCTTGCTGTGCAGAGCATGTTGTACAATTAATGCAAGCTGATAAACCATTGGGCTTATCGGTGTGTTAACTTTTGGCACTGCATACAAATTGTGCTAAAATCCTCAGTACAGTGTCTGAAAACTCGGTGTCCAGCTGAACACACGGGGTAGCATTGGTCATTGGTTTTATATTCTGCCCGTGCACACGATCCGTCACAGAGACCTGTTTGTGAAAGGTAGAGCACTATGAGGATAGTCCAGCACCCTCTACGGGGGTCCATTTCAGCCAAGTCTCTGGGTTTTCATGAAATTTGGTCCTAGGAAAAAAACAGTGCACATACTATAACTGTTGAGGTGTCAAAGTGATATTATCTTTTCCTGTCTCTTTAACATTGTCCAGTGTCCTACACCTCTGTCATGTCCAGGTCCTGTATCTGTTCCCCCTCTATTCTAGTGGACCAAGCCGCTGATATACCCAGGCTCACGGCAAATGTGAGCAGAAACTGCAGGCCAACACTCAGTCCTATTACATCACTGTCAATCATGACGTACAAAGTTCTAACATTCACTATGATTATCCACATAATAGTCAATTTTTTGGTGGCTGACATGGGCAGCCCTTCCCACTTGTGCAATGGTTTCAGTTCATTCTTCATAACAAAGTTGACTTTACAGAGTTAACACTTGAGTTTGTCTGATCTAATCCACTGGTGGAGACAGACCCGGTGCACAAAACCTAGGCTGCCCTTACAGTCACATGGGACAATCAGTGGGTTGTCCATGTCCCCCATATCATAGCAGATTTTACAAACATCCTGACTTGGCTTTGAACTCGGGACTGCACAGGAGAGATCCTCAGGCGTCGTCATTTCATCTATGTTTCTAAAAAGGCGAGAAAGGGCATTTGTGCACACGTCTCATAGCGCCCCATCATGAACCCCTCATCACTACAAGGTTTTAAATTATCCATATTTATTTTAGAGAGACTAAGGTCCATATGGTTTATATAACCCTGATTTCTTTAAGTTACATATAGTTGATATTTAGCTTTCTCTATTATATCTAACCTTTTCTATTGTATCTACTTTATCATATTCCGCTTTTCCTGTCACTCCATCAAACTTTATGCTTCTAACCCTTCTTCAGATGGGATCACAATATAACTCATAGATGGGATCACAATATACCTCATTTATATAAAACATAAAACAAAACTTATCACTACTCGTAATAATTAAAATAAGATCAGAAAGGAAACAAAATTAAATGAGCATAATCAGAACAATAACCTGAAAATCACTTCTAAAATGAAACTTAAAAGTAAAATTAAAATCAGAATCTAAAATTAAAATTCAAAATTACTCTCAGAATCTGAAATTAAAATTCAAAATAAATTAAAATTCAAAATTACTCCCAGAATCTAAAATCAAAATTAAAATTAAATCATACATTACTCTCACCTTTTCCTTAAAAGCTTTTTCTCAAGGTGAGCCAGGTGTGGGCGAAAAACCCTCTTATGCCAATTGCGAGGGAAAATTCCCACTCTGCCTGCACATTGTGCGCGACAACCTGAGTCTGCCAGGATCACCACACAAGTAACTGTACACAAACATACACACAATAGAACATCTCAAAACACGGCAAAGAATGAGCTAAAGGCCATGTCGAGTCAGTACCACCACCAGTAGTGGGCCCGTAGAGGTCACAAACCCAGTTTGGCAAAGGCACATTAATCCTTTCATGGGACCGCAACACAGCCCAAATATATATAACTTGAGTCACAGTAAAGCAAACAAAAACATACAGAAAATAAGAGAGCCATGACATATCAGTACCACCACCAGTGGTGGGTCCTATACAGGTTGTAAATCCAACGTGGCAGAGGCACAGTAATCCTTTAACGGGACCGCAACGCGGACCATTTTCTTGACTTCTCCCACAGTCTAGAGCCCTTTAAACAACCTCCGAGTCCTTGGGATGTCGAAAGAACTAACTAAGCCTTGGCAATGGTACAAAATCCCTGAAGCAAGTCGTCACGAAGCCCATTAAGCCAGTCTTGCTGGCCTCGCGAGTGTGATGTCCACAACTCATACCCACAGAATGAAACAGTCACCACATGCACAATCGTAGTCTGAAGAACACGGTCAGAGATAAGGTAAGTGTGAGCTTTAATCGTGCCATAAAGTTCTGCCAATGATATGGACCGGAGAAGGTGATAAGCATGAACGGTCAAGGAGAGCCCTCGAGGCAACGTGACCTCCATAACATAGTAGCGGATACACCATGTCTTTTCAACATAGTAGAAGTGTGCTCTGTTGAACAGTTTGTGAACCGACCTCATCATCTCCATGTTATACGTCCAGTCTTTATCTGTACAGCAAGGATAAAAGACCTTCCAGGTGGGTGTAGGGTCATCAGGAAAACCAAAGGCCAACCACAGATCCTCGTGCAGTGCATAGCATGCCTCACAGACTGACCAACGTGGGACCATTAGGAGTGTGCCCCGCTCATTCATCCTCGTTTGAGCACATGGTTGGGAACTCCACCTATGGTGGCTGTGTACACAGCGCAGACATGTGAGCGACTGGTCACAAGGTGTCACCTCTGCCATGGTCCTGCACACAACACTTGCAAAGGGGCACAGAGACTGATAGTGGCTTGACACAAGACAGGTGTAAGTGACTAAAGAAGACAAACAGAGAAGCAACATAAAAACAAACACCTATTCAGTATTCATAACAGTTCTTATTCATAATACGCCATGTCCTCGAAGATAAGGCAAGCGGGGCCAGGGGACAAGTCTTTGTCACCAGCGTCATTCAGCATATCCGTTAAGAGGGGCTGAGCACAGTCTATTTCTGGAGGATATATCAGTACATTCATTTGTTTAACTGTAGCCTGAATACATAGTCCCCTGACAAGTGGGAACACGCAACAAACTATTATAGCCATCACCACTAAAACAATTCCCACGTGCATTGCCATTTTTACAAACCATCTGCCCCATCTTCAAAAGAAACTAGTAAACCATTCTGTAGAAAATATGACAAAACCCGCATTTTGCTTCACCTCTCGTTGCAGTTCGCCAAGTTTCCGCATTGCTTCATAAAAGGACAGTGGGGCAGTGTTATTAAGGATGTACGTACAGCACTGGTCACCAAAAAGCATACATATCCCGCCCTCCTTTGCCATCAACCAATCCAGTGCTTGTCTGTTTTACAATGTCATTGTGCTGGTGGCGGATAGCTGTTCTCCTAAGGCGAGTAGGGCATTGTCTGTATAATTGATCAATCTTTGTTGGTTATAATAGATGTAATTAATCCACTCAATGTTTTTGTTCGTAGTGACGTGCAGAAATAATGACTCGAAGCCTGCCGCTATCTCATTGCGTGTTTTATATTGGTCAGGAATTTCACGTGGCTGTCCTATATCGTTTATATATACCCCCTCACCCACTGTATATGCCCTCTTTCTTCTCTTGTGGGTGCCTAATGAGGAAACATCATCCATGTCTTCTCCTTTATTATACATTTTTACTTCTGTAATTATCATAACGCAGGCACACAATCCGTCCAGTTCAAAGGCAATGTCTGCCTTAGTCTCATTCCTCCACACAGCCACCATATGTCCGCCAAAGGCACTGTCTGCATTTTAAGTATGGAGGGAATCTTCCTTTGCCATCCAAGGACTACTTTGGATCGGTTCTGTGTCCTGACGTCTCCTCAGGTGTCATTAAACACGTCGGCTAAGAATTGTACGGCAGTGATGTTCCAGGTCTGACCACACCTTCCTGTGAAGTATCCTACATCCTTTGTCCCATTATTCCTATAGCACTCAAACGTGTGATTTTTTGCCCAAACGAAGGATATGCTGCCCTTAGGGAGTCTCATTTTGGTGGTTTGTGGCCACCTAGTCGCATTTCCACACCGACTTACAAAAGTTTGGGTAATATTTCCTACTCCCGCATAGAGAATTCACCATAGTTACGTTCCTTAGGGAGCCGTTAATTGTTACCTCATATGTCTTGTTTTTTACTATGTCAATCCCATAGTAACCTGCCAGGGCATTACGGAAATCTCTACAAGTTTCACTGTTGTATGGCAGTGAAGCTAGCTCAAGTTTTCTCTTTCTAGAGGCACACAGTAGGCAGTCTCCCTCATCGTCCGTCCAGTCTTTTGCTGTATATGTGGCCCATTGATTCCATTCATTTGCTTGGGCTTTGTGCTGTAGGTCAGCCTCGGGCCCTAATTCTTCATGGACTACATTCTGTTCTGAGAGAGTGTCATTTTCCGTTTCCCATTCTTGGAGGCTTGGCACCACCATGGGCTGTGCTTGGGCTTGTGAAGCAGAAAACGATTTGGCAGGCATGATGGACATCCTACCCTTCTTATTGTTCCAGTTGAGCGTGACATTATGCCCAGTTGGCTCCCTATAGCCTCTACGCAGTCTACCAATATCCAGCCTTCGTGGCACATGCATCTGATTGGCCTGAGTACTGGTCATTACTCACCACTGGCCATTCATATCAGGCTGCCATGTCCATATAGCAGATATATTATTATTTATATAATATCGGTATCGTTTTACACGGGTGGCCACCCATGCCCTTCTGGACTTTCTCAGTTCTTCACCAGTCCTTCTACCGGGTGTAAACTTGTCAAAGGTAATTGGGGCTCGGCGGACACGCTTTCCAGTCTGGGTGCTGGGGCGTTCCCTTAGATATTTCGCATCTATCTGAATTTCCATGACCTGCCAATTCCCTTCAGCTTTGGGGTTTTTATTGGCACGGCGGTTGGACTGAGTCTGTAAGTGTCCTGTATTGTAAGTATTAATGGTCTGTGTGAAATTTCCCTCAATTAGCTCATCAAGAACTGGCTTTCGGGATGGTGCCAGTACCTGAATGCCTTTACCAATTGTTACAACTATTAGTGTATATCCTATAGACATTAAAATTATTAGGGCATATGGGGTATGTGACGGTGGCTGCTTGTGGTTTTTTGTGGGCGGTTTTGATGGCGCCCTGCGGTCTATCTTTTTGATTTTCGTTCTGATTCGTCTGTGTATCCCCGAGTCAGGTCCCAATGCATCTAGCCTGGTCAAATGGCTCATATGTTAATGGGCCTTTTTTGGGCCTGGGCCTTGAAGGACCTGGTTGGGAGTCGTCCAGTAGTCCCGTTATTGTTTCTGAGTCCTCGGGAAACTGGTGTACTGTTGGTTCGATGTCAGGCGTGGGTGAACTCTCAGGTTTAATTGCCTGTTCGTCAGACTCTCTCGTTTGTGGCTTTACCTCCCTTTGGGGTTGGTTTCCTTTTCCCCGTGTGTTGAACGCGGGCACGTCTGGGTGATCAATGTCGTCTGGTTCAGTGTCGTTGTCAGAATGGGCTAACTGCACCAGCCTAGGGCGTGATGCCTTCCACTTGGGTTCTTTTCCAGCCACCCTGCAACAATGATTTAGGTGATACCAGTGTTCTCTGCCCTCTACCTTGACTGCTGTTGGTGTTGCCAGCACCACTTTAAATGGCCCTTCTCTTTGTCTGTGTTTCCAAAACTTTCTTTTAAATATTTTGATATAGACATAGTCTCCTGGTTCCACCTGTTGCAGTTCCTCCTGTTCTATTTTTGCCCCATGAGTGGCTGCACTGACTTGTGAGTACAAAGTTCTGTATATTTGTGTTAAATGTTTCACATAGCTTGCCATTTCACTTTCTAGCTGTTCCAGAGTGGGATCCTTATAGGGTCCCCGTGTAAACGCTACTGGCATTGCCCTTCCTGTGTGCATTTTGTGTGGTGATAAGTGTGTGTTTCTGTTAATTTGTGAATACATTTTCATGAGCGCTAGTGGTAACACCTGTACTCAATTTAATTTGGTGGTTGCACAAATCTTAGCCACCTTCTCTTTTAGTACTCCATTCGCCCTTTCAACCATCCTTTGTGACTGTGGGTGGTACACGCACTCCAAACGGTGTGTTATGCATAGAGCCTCCGTTATGCTTTTTATTACCTCGTTCATGAAGTGGCTACCATTGTCTGAGCTCAATCAGTCCAGGATACCAAATCAAAGAATCACTTCTCTACACAGAATTTTTGCTACTGTTTTAGCGTCGCATTTAGCTGTGGCTTGTGCCTCTACCCACCTACTGAATCGGTCTACCACTACTAAAATGTACCTTTTTTCTTCCCTTCTTTCTGCCATGTCCGCAAAATCAATCATTAGGTGTCTGAATGGCCCGTCTGGCTGCAGTATGTGGCTAATAGGTGCTGTGAAGTGTTTTCTAACATTCCGTGGTGCACAGAGTTCGCACGCTCTCAAAAACTTGTCCACCATACTAGCTAAGTATGGGGACCACCAATCTTTTCAAATTGTCTCAATGATCTTCCTCCGATCACAATGATCTATCCCGTGTGCTTCCTTCACTAGCATTGGAATGAATGCTAACGGGGCTACGAACATTCCATCACAACTTTTCCATACCTTTGACTGTGGATCTAAAACTGCTTCTCGCTTTTTCCATGGATCCCTCTCTGCCACTGTAGCGGCCCTTTGAAAATCTTTAATATCATCCATTGTTACCTGCATCTGTTCTGCCTCACCTGGTTCTCCCGCTTCAATCATACCTTTTATACAGGTCCCTTCTCCTGTTGTGGCCCTTTTGGCTGCTTCATCAGCTGCTGCATTTCCTCTGCTCACCCATTCCCCATCTGTTTTGTGGGCTTTGCATTTCACAATTGCCAGTTTCTTGGGGAGCATCATTGCTCCCAATAATTCTGAAATTGCTGGCCCATGTACAATGTTTGATCCATCAGCTCTCTGGACACCTCTCTGTGCCCATACTGGTCATAAGTGTAAGCTGAATTTGTATATACTGTGCATGTTTTGTCAGCACCTAGCTTACATGCTGCTGTTAGTGCTTTTATTTCTGCCAATTGGGCAGAGCACGGTTGTGGTACTGCCATTGTTACTACCATCTCGAATGTGTTGGAATCATCATTAAATTTGACCACTGCATAACCGCTGAAACTCTGAGACATATAAATGGAAAGGCCTTCCGTTATCTGGACAAGCCAATGCTGGTGCAGAGGACAGATCTGCTTTTAACCTATTGAAAGCTGCCTTCGCATCCTCTGTCCATGTCAATTTGGCACTAGATTTTGTTTGGTCTGCTGCCTTCACTATGTCTCTAAGTGGCTGTGTTTTCATTGCAAAGTCACAAATCCAAGGTCTACTGAACCCAGCTAAACCCAAAATGGATAGCATTTGCTGGATGGTTTGAGGTCTGGGGGCCTTACAGATTGCCTCCACATGCTCTGGAGATATTTTTTGTGTAGTGCCTTCGAGCACTCTACCTAAATATTCCACTTTTGGTTGACAAAATTGCAATTTATCCTTAGCTACTTTGTGACCATTTTTCGCAAAAATTTTGAGGACTGTCACAGAGTCCTGCACACACTGCTCTTTTGTTTGGCTGCAAATAAGAAGGTCATCCATGTATTGGAGAACCGTAGAAGGGACTTCCAGATCAGCCAAGTCCTTTGCTAGGACCTGGTTGAAGACTGAAGGACTTTCACAATACCCTTGGGGCTGCCTTGTATATGTATACTGCTGTCCCCCATACGTGAAAGCGACCAGAAATTGAGAATCTGGATGTAGTGGAACACTAAAGAATGCAGAGCATAGATCAATTACTGTGTACCACCTTGTTCCTTCTGGGATGTTGGACAGTAGGGTGTGAGAGTCAGGGACTACCAATTTTTTTACTATCACCACTTTGTTCGCTAGTCTTAAATCATAGACCAGTCTCCAATTATCTGAATTTGGTTTTCTGACCGGAAAGATGGGGGTGTTGCACTGGCTCTGTGTTGGGATCAAAACTCCTGCTTCCACTAATCCTTCAATTGTTGGTTTTATCCCTGTTATTGCATCATTTGATAAAGGGTACTGTTTTTGATACGGCAAATGTGCTCCTGGTTTAAGCTGTATTTTAACTAATCCTGCGGATTTTACTCTTCCTACATCTGTTGAATGTTTAGTCCATAGTTGCTCAGTTATCTGTGCTAATGTGTCCCCCCCTTCTTTCTCTGTAAGCTCTTGGTCCTCTGCCAATTGGGGTAGCTGTATGGTTTTGTCCCTCTCTATCCTCACATCCTCTGTTCTATTTATCAGAATGGTCTGTGGTCTCACTTCGTCTACTGCTATCTGCTCTATCCTGAGAAATTTTCTGTCTGGTGATATACTGACTCCCTGTTCTACCTGTGTCCAGTGCATCACATGACTTCCCTCCTTTACCATTGGCCCTAAGTCTTTTGATTTAAAATTCTGCCCGATCAGCAAAGAGACATGGGGAGCAGTGACAATGACTTGGTACCAGTAGTTGAGTTGCGGTGGTAGCTGAGCAGTGGCAGCGACCCCTTGGGGTCCTATCACAATGTTCATAGTTTTCAGGACATATGTGGTTGAAACCACTAATTCGTCCCACTTGACTTCATACTCTTCATTTTGTCCTGTCACTTTGTTCTGATCATACATCATTGTACAGTGCCATGGTTCTCTACTTGGTTGACAGTCAGGTCGCATTCTGGTCAACCATAGTTTCCACTTTTCATACAGATTTCTTAATCCATTTGGTGAGTCATTTAGTTCCAGCCAGTGCACTCTGTCCATTTCACATTTTTCCATTTTTGTTTCCATCATGAGACATTGTTGGATTAGACAGTCTGGAAGCTCTATCCATACTCCTGTTTCTCCACAGTATATATATATACATGTTCCCCGGGGCCTGCTCCCGAGTACTGTTGTCCTTGGGGTGACTGATTTGGTCCCATCCAGGGTCCTGTTCAGTTCCCTTGACCTTGCCATCTCTGATTTTGCGGGGGGTTATTTCTTGGGGGCATTCCTTGTCCTACTTGTTGGTTTGCATATGGACAGTCTCGTTTCATGTGACTCGGGTCATGGCATACCCAGCATCCTCCTCTTCCTGCTTGATTCATTGGAGCACGTCCTCTTGGAGACTGTTGCCAAGATCCTCCTCGGCCACGTCCTCGTCCTTGGCCCTATCCTTGATTCTGAGGTGGGTATTCCTGGGCCGGAGGGTACATTGGCATCTAGGTGGAGGCGCATAATAGGTTGGTTGCACCTGCTGTGGCGGGTATGCTGGTGCGGCTGGTACCATGGTTGCTGGCTGCGGTACTGGGGGTGCAGGTTGGGCTGCTGGTTGTGGCATTGGCTGTACCACCATCACTGCTGCTTGTTTTGCTGCATTCTATTCTTGTTTCTTTTTTTCCATGATTTCTTGTTTGCTCCGAACCAGCTCGTTCAACTGGGCTTTATGGAGCTGCATTATCAGGTTTTCTGCTGCTTTCTTTACTTCTTTTTCTTTCTGTCTGTATCTTTCGATGCAGTGTATTACGTTTGCATCGAATGAGGACCATGGCATTGTGTTCAGCTCCACTATGTCTGCGAGCTTATCTTGGGCCTCTTTCGGCATTGCGTTCTTCACCATTATATGGTGATTAGGTAGTTGGTGATTCATCCCATGCAGTTCCCATCTCTTCTCTCCAGGCCCTTTGCAACTTCAGTATGAACTGCCACATTCTAATTTTCTCCCATCGTTATCTTTTCCACTTTCCCAGGATCTGCCCTGGTTGGGTATGCTTCTCTTAGGGCCCCCCAGAGTCGGTTTCGGTAGCTATCAATAATTCATGCATCATATCCTTGTTCTTCGGCTGCCTTTTCTAAGCCGGCATTCTTAAATATTTCAGCCATCTTTGCCTTGCCCAGTGTTTGTGACCATATTGCTTTAATGTCACCTATTGCCAACACCTGTCCCATTGTTTGTTCCTTGAATCTTGTGATCCACCTCTGGACCCCTTTGCAGATGCTTGGTAGTCTGCCAATCAGTCCCGTTAGGTCCATGAATGACCACGGGACATAGGCCACATCTCATCCTTTTACTATCACTGGGGCTTGTAGGTTCGCTGGTAACTGGGACTCAATTACTCCTGGAATCACATCACCATCATCCTCATTGTCTGCTCTTTCTTCTTCGGGGTCAAATTCTGGCCCCCTTTGCTCACATTAAACATATTGGATGTTAGTCTTAATGTCCTGGTTGGCGGTGGCTTTTTCACTTTCTTTTTTTCCATTTGTGTCTGTATTGCCACATCACTCAACCTTCTATTCGCTTCCTCAATCTTTGCCTGTAGATCCTTTTCGTGCTCTCGTGAAGCCTTCTCAACTCTTCTTCGCTCTCTTCCTGTCTACCTCTGATGTTTACTGCACACTCGCTCTGAATCTGTTGCATTCCGTGAACTCTCTGCTGTAGTTCTTTTCTTACTCTCTCCTCTTTTTTCATTTGGCGTTGCATCTGGTCTAGCTGCTTTTGGGTTTCTTCCTGTGCCTCATTTATCCTCAAGTGCGCCTCTAGGTTCAGCTGGCTTCTTGTCACGAGAGTGTTTTCTGCCTCTGCCATTTGATCATTTACTGCTTCCAATTCGCGGTCAATCTGTGACTGATGGTCAATCTGTGATTGATGGGGTCAGCGTCAATCTCCCTTGCACACGGTATTCCCCTTCCTTTCCTGCACCAGTCTCACTTTCTTCGGAGCATTCGGAGTTACAGCTTTCCTTACTTTCTCTCCAGTTCTGGAAGTTTTCTTCCCCTCTGTGGTTCGGTTCATACTGGCCATCTCTGTTACCTCGGTTGTCTTGACTGTGGCAGTTGCTGCCTTCACTGTTTCTTCTTAGCAGCCAGCCTCGTTGCACTCTCTTCCTGCATTGGTGTGCTCATTTGGAATTCGTGTTCTCGTGGTAGTCGCTTTCTTAATATTTCTTCACCTTCCCTCAGATTTCTCTGCATCTTTTCTAGCTCGTGGTGCAGCTTGTCTCCTTTCTCCACTCCTTCTGAGGGCTCATGTTCCCACACTAGGCTGTCTCTTGTCGCACTTTCCTCTGCGTCAGAGAGCCCTTTCTTCTGTTTTTCATCTGAACATCCCGTTGCTTCTTTCTCTCTGTTTCTTTGTGTGGTGCACACCAATGTGCCTCCAAACTGCCCTTCTTTTTCTTCACTGTCTTGTGGTCTGTACACCACTCTGCCCCTGAATTGTCCATCCACTATTTTCCAATCCACTTCTTGAGCTTTATTCTCTGTCAAGATGACTGGATATATTCTTGGCACATAAGGGGTAAGTGCCTCTCTGTAGGGTGGTGGCTTTTCCTGCTCCCCAAGTTCCTCCGCTGGTAGGGCTGATGGTTTCTCTCTTTCCCTTTTCTATTTCAATATTCTTTGTATCTTTTCCTCTTCCTGAAACCATTCTACTATCTTTTTCTTTCTATCTGTCTTCTCTCCTTTCTCTTTCTTTATCTCTCCCCAATTTTCTAACCTCTGCTTCATTTTTTCACATCTTTCCACATTAAATGTACCCGTTAAAGGCCATTGCAACTCACCACGTGTCCAGTCATTCCACTTTCTCATATATTTCTCAATTTCCTTTTTTGTATCTTAATGCTTTGACATAACCACCACTGCGGGCGTGGTTGGTAGCTCCTCCTTACTCATGACATATCACTGTCCAACCCTATACCCAGTACTTTTTCAGCGTTTCAACCATCTCTTGGATATAGTTGGTCTAATAATCCTTTTTTTTTTTTTTTTTTAATTGGGCCCAACATACTAGTTCTCCAGGGAGCTTGGAATCTATCCTCCCACTGTTATATCAAAAACTGACATTTCAACTTCCTCTAAACCTCTTCAATCTGTCAGATACCACAATTTATATCTAATGTACCCTTTTATTTGATACGATTCCCCACCCCTCTCGTTTCCACTAAAACATTCGTCCCTCAATGAGTTCTAATTCCTTTTTGTTTTCTCTAATCATCTTCTATCAAAGTCATACAGCCAAGTTATCACATCATTATACTTTCACTTTTACTTTTAATTCTTAATATTACTGTCTTCTATGTTTAATTTCTCACTTCTGTTTTCACACCTTTAACCCGCTGCTGGCTCTAACCGGTACTTCCTGCGTTTGTGTGTGTGTGTCTATGTGTGTGCGCTTCCTCAATGTTCGTGCACAATTAAATGTGTGTGCAGCTCCGTCTTTGTCTGCATGTGTGTGTCTATTTTTAGTGTGTGCTTGTGAGTGTTTGTTACTCACCCCTCCTTTCTCGCTCATACTCCCTATCCACTCATCCACCTCTTTCCACTCCAATTTCTTCCACTACCAAACCAACCTTTTAACTTCACAATTTCCTCCCAATTCTCCTATTCCTTTCTTCACTGCCGGCAGACTTTCTCCTAATGCACGTTCTACTTAGAGAGCTACTCAACACAACACAATACAACCAGTTCACAACTTCACATCAACTTCTTTTATCACCACAACTTCATAACATCACATTAAATTTCTCAAAATACATACACAGTGCTGTTAACACCTCGGGTCCTACCCTGCCCTTTTCTGGCAGTGACTCACCGAACCATCCCTTACGCAATTTCCAGGGACAAATATCCTCCTGCCACAACCAGCCAGAAATTTCACTTGGTACCACCTGTCCTGTTATCCAGTCAGGAATTTTCCTTGTACCTATTTTACTATCCTTTAAACACTTTTCTGTCTGTTCTCATCACTACCTATGCCCTTTCACCAAGGCTGCTGTATTTTACAAACCACAGATTCTAAAACAGACTTTGATAATAGGCATCTGCTTACCTCACTATTTTGACGTCAGCGGTTCTAATAGTCTGTAAAACCATAGCCCAGGCTTCCAGGTTTCGGTTTCAAGTCAGCCTTTTTACGCAGATCCCGGTTTTCGGCACCAAAAATATGTCGGAACTCAGAGCCCACTCTGAGTGGACATACGCCAGGTCGAAGTATGGATCCTCTTTTCTCACTTAGTTGTTTCTTAACTTACACTCTGTACTTTTATAATTATGTAAAACTACATAATCAAATTAAAATCTCAATACAGCGGATGAGGAGAAGAAAGGTATCTTTATTCCAAGTTGCAGCCAATCACAAAAACGATTCTGAGAGAGCAGCTGGTCTCTAAGGTCTGATCCCATCAGCATCAAAATCAGAATCAGCAAAATCCCCTATGAAAACCTCTTCTTTTATACTCTCTGGCATCTTAGACGCCGTCCCCTTTTTAATTTGCCTATGACTAAGCAATTTCCCCTTAAATCTATATTCTAGGCCCTCTTAGCCCTGCCCATCTTTTTTTTGCATATTTTTCTATTTCCCATTATTTCCTCTTTTGCCCATAATGTGATGTCATATTTCCTGTGGTGATGCATTTTGTTCCATACCCTACTGTGATCTCATACTTCATGATGTGATGTATTCCTGTTTAATTTTCCCTTATTTCTGGGTGTCTTTGGGAGTTTTTATAAAAAATTGGCACTTGCTTATAAGCACAAGTTTCCGTGTTTCATATCATTTCTGAATTTCACTTTAGTGTGAACTGTTCCAGCGGACTATTTTGCACGCTATTTTTTATCCACTCAACATGTGTAAGTACCTTTTAATCTCTTCTTTATTTTTATTTAGCAAAATGCAAGCATATTATTTCATAATGTTGCTGTCTTATTACTTTGCTATTTTAGCCATTAATGGACCAATTGTTCACACTGTCAATTTATTTAGATGCATATTATGGGTTCTAAGCCTTTGAGCGTTTCAATATTTGATTATTAAGCTATGTTGCAAATTACATATTTGTGGATTAAATAGTCACATGATGTGCATCCTTTTCCCTTTTCATTGTCTCCAGCTCAGCCAGCCCGTCATGCCATTTTCAGGAGGGGGAGATCTGATCAGCATCGCCATTTTCACTACCACTTGGCCCGTGCTAATACCAAAGTTGTGGATTTTCTGAAGTTCCTTTCTGCTACCTGGTTCCAGCCTGGTTCTCCTGGGTCTCAATCCAGGTCCCCTTTTTATCCTTCTCACCCTCCAGTTCCTGCTCGAGATCAGTCTACTTGAAACCCAAGATCAATCCACCCAGGTGCGCTATTGGTGTTTTCCTCCATGACCAGTTTCTCCTCAAAGTTCTCCCTTCATCCCTTCGTGTTCTCCAGAATACTCTTCTCCAGAGCCTTCTCCCCAAAACTCTCCTGTGGAGTGTTATCCTGATTTCCCCGAGTATTATCCTGAGTATAATTCACCTTCTGACTACACACCCACGTCCCCTGCTAATGAAAACACTCCTTCTTCTACTACTAATGAAGGTGTGCCCGTAATCCCTCTGGACAGGCTGGCTGACTTGTAACTTTTTAATAAACCACTCTTATACCTACTCCAGTCTTCAGTGTGTTTATTTGTTCTGGTGTACTAAGGTCAATAGTTCTTTTTCCCTCTATTAGCCAAGCTGTATTTTTCCACTTCTGCTTTTTACTCCAGCTGTATTTTTCCACTTCTGCTTTTTAGTCCAGCTGCATATTTTGCTCCTATATGTTATTCTATTCTTTACTCTGCTTTGCATATTTTCCACTATTATTCTGGTAACTAAACGTCCCTTCTAGGTTAAATACTGCTGCCTTAATGTTGTTTGTGAACTAAAGATAGATTTGTTATTTTAATGCTGTTTTAAGCAGAATATATGCTCTTTTCAGCAGAATACAAAGTTTCCTTCCCACACCAGGCTTGTCATTAAGCTCTGGGATTTGCACATCAGTGTCTCCTTATGCAGCTGGATCCTGGACTTCCTGATGGGCAGATCACAAATTTTGCCGATCTCCAGTGTCACGTCCTCCACACTGACACCCAGCACCGGTGCCCCCAGGGGTGTGTGCTCAGCCCCCTGCTGTACACCCTGTTCACCTATGATTGTGTGGCCACACCGCTCCAACACCATCATCAAATTTGAAGATGACACCACAGTCATCAGCTGCATTTCAGATGGAGTTGAATATGCTTACAGAGCTGAGAGCCCTGACATCATGGTGCCTGGACAACTACCTGCTACTCAACTTCAGAAAGACCAAGGAGCTCATTGTGGACTACAGGAGACTGCAGGGTGAATGGCACACCCTTATACACATTAAGGGGACAGAGGTAGAGAGAGTCATCTGCTTCAGGTTGCTGGGGATGAAAATCAGTGATGATCATATCATGTGGGTGTCATCACGAAAGCAGCGAGACAGTGGCTCTTCTTTCTTCGGCGACTGAGAAGGTTTGGAGTGAACTCCAGAATATTCACCAACTTCTTCGGATGTACCATGGAGAGTCTTCTGTCTGGCTGCATCACAACCCTGTACAGCAGTTGTAATGCTCTGGATGGCAATACTCTACAGAGAGTGGTGCTTTTTTTAGTTATATTTTATTTCTTTTGTTTATCAGAGTGTACATTCCACCCAGCGTTAATGCTAAGGAGGCTCTGTGTGAGCTCTACGGAGCTATTAGCGAACTGCAGCATGCTCACCCTGACAGACTGTTTATAATCGCCGGAAATTTCAATCATGCAAATCTCAAAAGATAGCTCCCTAAATTCCATCAGCATGTGGACTTTGCTATGAGAGGACCACATCTCTGTGATGTTGATTCCAGCATACAGACCACTCATCAGACGCTCTAAATCGGTTCTGAAACAGGTTGAAACCTGGCCAGCAGGAGCCATCTCTGCCCTTCAGGACTGTTTTGAGTGCACTGACTGGGACATGTTCAGGAAGGCTGCAGCCAACGGCAACTCTATTGACTTGGAGGAGTACACGGCATCAGTGACTGGTTACATCGGGAAGTGCATCGATGACGTGACCATCTCCAAGACCATCATCACATGCTCCAACAAGAAGCCGTGGATGACTGCAAAAGTGCGTGCTCTTCTGAAGTCGAGAGACTCCGCCTTCAGAGCAGGGGACAGGGCGGCCTTAAAATCAGCAAAGACCGAACTGTCTTGAGCCATCAGAGAGGTGAAGCGCACACACGCCCAGAGAATCCACGGCCACTTTCAGAACAGTGGAGACTCCCGGCGCATGTGGCAGGGCATCCAGGCAATCACCTACAGGACCTACAATCAACTACAGGACTACACCATCTGCTTGTGACAGTGATGTCTCCCTCCCTGACATGCTGAACGACTTCTTCGCACGGTTTGAGGCACAGAACAGCTTGACAGCGAGGAAGACCATCCCTCCTCCTAACGACGAGGTGCTCTGTCTCACCATGGCTGACATGAAGAGAACTCTATGCAGAGTCAACCCATGGAAGTCTGCTCGTCCAGAGAACATTCCTGGCAGAGTGCTCAGGGAATGTAGAGAGCAGCTAGCAGATGTCTTCACTGACATCTTTAACATCTCGCTGAGCCACTCCATCATCCCAATGTACCTCAAGACAATGACCATCGTCCCTGTGCTTAAGACGTCTATGACCTCCTGCCTCAATGAATACCATCCCGTCGCACTCACACCAATCGTGATGAAATGCTTCGAGAGGCTGGTCATGGGGCACATCAAGTCACAGCTACCATCCTCACTGGACCCCTTGCAGTTTGCATATCGTCCTAGCCGCTCTACGGACAATGCCATTACCACAACCCTCCACCTGGCCCTCACACATCTGCACTGTAAGGACACGTATGTACGAATGCTGTTCATAGACTTTACTTCAGCATTCAACACAATCATTCCTCAGCAGCTGATTGAGAAGCTAAGCCTGCTGGGCCTGAACACCTCTCTCTGCAACTGGATTCTGGATTTCCTGACTGGGAGACCCCAGTCAGTTCGAATCGGAAACAGCATCTCCAGCACCACCACACTGAACACTGGAGCTCCTTAGGACTGTGTGCAAAGTCCACTGCTGTTCACTTTGTTGACTCACGACCGTGCAGCAAAGCACAGCTCGAACTACACCATTAAGTTGGCCGATGACATGACCATGGTGGGTCTCATCAGCAAGAACGACGAGTCAGCTTACAGAGAGGAGGTGCAGTGGCTAACAGCCTGATGTAGACCCAACAACCTGTCTCTGAATGTCGTCAAGACTAAAGAGATGGTTGTAGACTTTAGGAGAGCACACAGCGACCATTCCCCGCTGTTCATCGATGGATCCTCTGTGGAGATTGTCAAGAGCACATCTGGCAGAGAACCTCTCCTTGTCATTCAACACCAGCTCCATCAGCAAGAAAGCCCAGCAGCGCCTCTACTTTCTGAGGAGGCTGAGGAAAGCCCATCTCCCCTCCCCTATCCTGACTGTGTTCTACAAAAGTACCATCGAGAGTATCCTGACCAGCTGCATCACTGCCTGGTTTGGGAACTGCACCGTCTCAGATCGCAAGACCCTTCAGCGGATAGTGAGGACTGCTGAAAAGATCATCGGAGTCTCTCTTCCCTCTATCTCGGACATTTACACTGCACGCTGCATCCACAAAGCTAACAGCATTGTGGATGACCCCACATACCCCTAACATACACTCTTCACCCTCCTGCCATCTGGAAAGAGGTACTGGAACATTTGGGCCCTCACAACCAGACTGTGTAAGTTTCTTTTCTCAAGCCATTAGGCTCAACACCCAGGACTGAATCACACAAAGATTTCTCTCTCCCTCACACACACACACACACACACACACACACACACACACACACACACACACACACAGAACTGTACAAGACTAATAAGAACTGAATGGTACAAAACCCTGTGTCCCTCACACACACACACACACACACGTACACATGACTTACATCATTCATTATTTATTGCACTACCTCAACCCTGTCATTATTTCATTACACTGCTATATTTATATTTATATCTAGGCCTATATTCTATTTGCACTACCTCAACCGATGCTATTCTGTACATCATTTCATTTCATTTTAACTTTATTTAATTTTCATATTCCATATAATACTTTTTCTCTCTCTCTTTTGGCGCTAAGTGTCCCATTCTTGTGTTGTCTTTTACTTTTTAATGCTGTTGTTGCACGGTACTGTCTGTAACAGTCTTGCACTGTTTGCACATAGATGCACACTTTGCACTTTATGTGGCTAGGACAAAAAACTGGTCCTAGCTCTGTGTTGTTTTTGTTGTACGAATTTTGATTTGATCCTTGTTGTATGTTTATGTAGCACCTGGTCCTGGAGGAACGTTGTTTCGTTTCACTATGTACTGTGTCAGCTATATGTGGTTGAAATGACAATAAAGCTTCTTGATCAAATAAAACTTGAACTTGAACTCTACTTTTTTCTACTTTATCTCAAAGTTATTTTTATGTGCAATATAGTGGGTTCCCTGAGTCCAAGAATTCATTGCCGGTACTGATGTCCCATTGTTACCTGTTCATGGCAATAAAACTTGAAATTTTAATTGATCATTAGAAAACCCTTTTGCAATTATATCAGGACAGATAAAAACTGTTGTTGAATATCTGGGGAATCAGCATTTGTGGATTTGATTATAGACACAAAATGGACAGAAAAAAGGAACTTTTTCTGAAAATCTTGAGTCTATTATATGTTCCGAGAAAAAGGCTATTCCACAGGCTATTCTATATGAGAAACTGCCAGGAAACTGAAGATCTTCTCCCTTTGCAAAACAGCACAAACTAGTTGTAACTAGGATAAAAAGAGAAGTGAAAGACCCCAGTGCACATCTGGCCAAGTGGACAAGTACATTAGAGGCTCTAGATTGAGAAACAGGCACCTTAACCATTCTGCATGAATGAATGAATGAATGAATGTTTTTTTGATAATGTAAAATAGTAGACAAAAACAATTAAAATCAAATTCAAATTCAAATTTATTTGTCACATACAAATTATACACAGTACAATATGTAGTGAAATGCTTAGTGCGGCTGTCCAGAATGTAAAGAATAAACAAGGAGATCAGGTAACAAGGAGAAAAACAAAAGAGCAAAGGTCAGATAAATAT
>JAQMYF010045915.1:0-21085 GCA_030014195.1 Neosilurus mollespiculum | reverse complement strand
CCCCCCCCCGCCCCCCCGGTTAATTAAACAAAGACACTGAGCTTTAGCCCATCTAGCAAGCATTCACAGCTATTCCTGGTTGTTTAAATGCAGTAGAGATACCTTACTTTTTTCATAATATGCCAAGTAATTTCAAGGGAAGAAAAACCTGCAGTCCTTTTCTGTAAACATGTTGCCTTTCCGTCCCCCTCGATTAGCTGCCCGTCTCTCCCACCTGTATCTAGTCAGCTCTCGCTCCACTTTATCCCGCTTGTCCACTCGGACTTGGATGTTCAAATCCCGAAGCACCGGCACTGCGTCCATCACTGTCTGGAAAGTTTTTTCCTCTGAACCCACCAACATCTTCAACCTGGCTGGGTACATGCATTTTGCCCCAATATTTCTCGGTTTCAGCTGTTTAACGACATGTCTGACCTGAGCGCGTTTCCTTTGCAGCTCAGGGGAGTAGTCATTATCAAAGTAAATCTGCCTGTCGCCAAACTTCACTGTGCGCTGTCTCCAGGCCTGCCGTAAGATCTGTTCCTTTGTTGTGTAGTCCGAAAACTTAATTACAATGGAGCGGGGGGGGGGGCACCTTCTTTCGGTTTCGACAGAAATGCTCTATGTGCCTGGTCAATCCTGATGTCATCTTTGGTTAGCGGCAGATCAGTCAGCACAGTTAGCACTAGCTTTTTAATAAAGGCCACCATGTCTTTTCCTTCGCTTCCTTCTGAAACCTGATATAGCCTTAAATTCTGTCTTCTCTCCTGGTTCTGAAGGTCCTCGCATCTTTCCACTAGCTCTGCCTCACGCTGCAGTAGGAAGCTGATGGCTTTTCTATGGGGCGTGGTGGTCTCCTCCGTGGTTACTATTCGCTCTTCCGCGTCAACTACCCTCTTTTCCAACTTTGTTAGTTGTGCACTCAAACTTCCAACTACTGTTTCAATTCTTGTGAATGACTCCTTGCTTTGGCCTTTAAGTTCCTTTACCTCCATCCTCATCTGTCGTATGTCCGCCTTTATTTCTTGGTTGGACTCAACGATAGCCTGCAGCATCTCCTCCATATTTTTAGCGGCAGGCTCGGAAACCATGTTCGCCCCAGCTGCAACAGGCTTAGCAGACTTGCTAGCTCCCGTTGTTTCCGACAGTTCTTCGTCCCCTTCCTTGTTTCTATACTTATATCTCGATAGTCTCTCTGTAGCACTTGTCTTTGTGGTGTTGTTGGGCATATTTTTGCCGAGTATTATTAAATATGTCGTTTGGTAAGTGGGTTAGTCAGCAGAGCTCAAACTTTTGCGTCTTACTCAAACATGGCGCCGCCGGAAGTCTCTGGATCCCAGTATTCTTAACTATAGCCGTGTCTCCAACCTACCCTTTATGAGACAGGTGCTGGAAAAAGTCATTTACAATCAGCTCATAATATTTCTTAATGAAAACAATATTTTAGAGAAGTTTCAATCTGGTTTTAGGTCAGAGCACAGCACTGAGACTGCTCTAACTAAAGTAGTGAATGATCTTAGACTGAGTGCTGATGCAAACCTGGTTTCAATTTTAATTCTTTTAGATCTTAGTGCAAAATTTGATATGATTGACCAAGATTCTGTTGAATCATCTTGAAAATTGGGTTAGTCTCTCCAAATCCAAAATAATATAACCTATATAAATCTTATATAAAATATTATGTTGGGTCAATGGACATTTTTAAATTTACCTTTTTAATCTGGCTTATAAATAGTGGTGCTGTTTTAGTGTTTTTTTTTTTTTTTGCTTTTTTGCTTTTTATTATTCATTCATTCATTTCTGAACCGCTTATTCCTAATTATGGTCGTGGGGAGGCTGGCGCCCATCTCAGCCGACTCTGGGCGAGGGCGGGGTACACCCTGGACAGCTCGCCAGGCCATCGCAGGGCCATCAGTCACACAACCATTCACACTCACTTCTTTTTATTTATTTTTATTTTTATTTTATTTTTATTTTATTTTCTCTCGGTGTTATCATTTTATTATTGTTTGATTATTTTTACTGTTTTATTTGTTCCTATCTCTACATCTTATCATTGCCTTGATTTTAATTCTGTATGATTTTACCTACATGGTTTTTTGTATTTTGTATTATTTGGTTTTAAACTGTAATCCTCCAGTGGGCATGCTTTTCCTGTTACGGCCGGACACACTGACCCTGGGACTGTGGATGAAAGTGTGCCCCTTGACCAGACTGACAGCCAGACTGACCTACCTGCTGCGAGACATGTGCTATGACATTCCTGGTGACTCAGACACTGGCTCAACGCCAGCCATGGACTGTGACTTTGAGAACCGCTCAACTGTGAATGTGTCTGACCCAAACCCTGATCACACCCCAGAATCACATCTGGATGGTTGACCAACAGCTGGACAAACTCATTACTGAATTTACTTTGATGACAGACTTGACCTGAAGTAGACAGTTAGTTTGTTTCATTGGATATGTGTTGAAATCTAAAATACAATGTTATGGGTGACACATCCTGAGTTAAAGTATATATTTACATTCCTTGTGTTCACATTGTGCCTTAGTGGTACAGGTTTTACCACATTTTAAATTTTCCTTCAGAGTTGGTTAAGACCTTTGTCTCCTCATCTTTGTTGTTCAGGTTTCTATATAAACAGTTAGTGACTAAGTGAGGAGCTTAAAACTGTGAAAATTGGATTTTTCACTGTACTTATTTACCTCATGTGCATAATGTGCTTTTGTTTTTCATTGTGCACACTGTCTATTGGTATGTATATCAGTACACGGGACATTATGTATTTCCTTGTGTGTTCATGTATGGCAATATGTTAATTGTAGCTTGGTTGTTTCTTTAGCTGCGTACGGCTGGGGACAGCCTTATTCTCCCCGAGGGAATATGTAACATTCAAGGCACAGCTGAAAAGCTGGTTTACGCCACAAGGTGGTGTCTTTTTCTTTTGTACTATGTCGCACCGTAGTGGTGTGCTCCTCTTAATGTTACACATCCATAACATTAGTTTCCATTTTATGCTACAAATAACAAGTCCATGCAGGAGTTAATTAACTTGTTCTTTTATTGTTTATATATGAACAGTATCTGTAGCGCCGTAAGACCTGGCTTTATATGGTTGACAGTATAATCTGCTAAATAAAGCTGCAGTGTAGAAATCCCTCTACTTTGTCTGTCGCCTGTTTCTGATGCTCCGGTGCTCTGTTAACGGCTGCTACGACTAGGCCCCATCACTTCCAGATTCTGGTTGCCTTGGTTACTCTTTTCTTCCCTGAAAATTTGTGAGGGAAAAGAAGCTGTATCACTAATTTACTGCTGAACCATAAACCTGAACCACTTCATCAGTGACGATTCACTCTCTTATTTGTCTTTTACTTTCACAATTTATCCCTTTGCGATGGCCTGGCGAGCTGTCCAGGGTGTACTTTGCCCTCGCTGGCTGCTAAGATGGCGTCATCCTCCCCGTGACCATAATTAGTATTAAGCAGATTAGAAAATGAATGAATAAATTTATACTTTATACACTCTATGGTTTCTTTTAGATTTGCTTTGGAAACATTTTCAGTTGTTTGTTTAGTTTACGCAGGGATTTCGAGTGAGCACAATGACTGTGTGTGTGTGGGTGTGGTTACAGAACGTATGTTTAATGTGTACTTGTGTTTTTTTGCATTGATTGTAGGACTTGGATTCAGACCAGGATGTTGATGAAGAGGTAAAATCACAGTAAACCTTCATCACGTATATTTTAGATGTGTGTGTGTGTGTGTGTGTGTGTGTGCATGAAGTCATGATGTCATTGTGTTTTTCTTTACAGAGTGAGAAGACTAATGATAAATGTGAGTCGGTTTAATTTTTTTATATAAATGAGTTCTGTTTATTTTGCGCATGATACAGATGGCAAATTATAATGAGTAAATTCCATGCTGATGTGTGAACAGTGTGTTTGTGTGTGTTTGTTGAAATAGATCCTTGGTTAATTTATTGTATAACCCACTCACATTTCTCACGTTTTATTTCTATTCTCTACTCAGAATCCTCACAGCAGTAATATAAAGATTAAATGATGAGAGACATGAGGTCTTTCCTGTACTAATCCAGTTACTCTTATATCACACAACACGTCCCACACTCAACACGTCTCACACTCCACACCTCACATTCAATATGTCTCACACTCATCAAGTCTCACACTCATCAAGTCTCACACTCAACATGTCTCTCACTCAACTCGTCTGACACTCAACATGTCTTTTACAGTCTGCACATCTTCCAGTCATCACGTCTCACACTCAACACGTCTTTCTCACTCAACACATCTTTCACTCAGTCTCTTTGTTCTAATTTACGTGTTCTGTATTAGTGTGCATGTATCATCATTGTACCAGGGTGCTAATTTTTTCTATCTGATTAGTTTTCTTTTCAGAGGAGCTACATTATCTAGCGTATAGCATAAATTTGATTCAAAGCACTCAATAGCTTGATCGAGTTCTGTGGGGTCTGATGGTAATCCAATCATAGTTGATAATTCTGGAAGATTAATAATAAAACTCTGTGCAGTAGTTGATGTAAAAGTACGCTTAATGCAATAACGTGGTGAGGTGTATAAATTAGTACTAAGATGCATTGTAAGCGAGGTAGGATAATGATCTGAAATAGTTTGACTGTGGAACTGCGACTATTAGTTAGTATTAAATCTATAGTGTGGGCAGCATTATAAGAGGGTCCTATTAACTTCTGATTTACCCCTACTGAATCTAGAATAGGCAGGAACACTGTTCTTAAAGGATCATTTGGGTTATCAAAATGAATAATAAAGTCACCAACAATTAAAGCTTTATCTAAAGAAACAACCAGGTTTGAAATGAAGTTTGCAAATTCAAATACGAATTCAGAGTACGGCCCTGGGGGTCTGTAAATAATAATTAAAGGAATCAGCTGGTGGGCATATTTTTTCTGGGAACATTTGTTCATTGGTTAAAGTGGGCCGGAGCGCTCCGGAGCTGACCCCTCCCACCTTAGTCATAAAAATAAGTAATTCAATTCAAACTGACAGTAGTACAGACTACAGTTCACTTTTGCATCCAACAAATCAGAGCGTAACATCACCCTCTGCTGCCACCGCCTTCGTTAATACGCAGCATCTTCCCACCACAGTGTTATCCTTGGCCCGGTGTGATTTGCACTTGTGAAGTCTCTTCTGGAAGAGGCATTGACCAATCGGAGGAGGCAGAAGTGCTTCTAGGAGGAGATTTGGTCAAATCGAACGCTTGGAAGCATGTGCTTTCGACCGTTCGATTTGACCAATTCTCCAACCGCAAGCGCTTCTGCCTCCTCCCATTGGTCCATGCCTCTTCCAAATGAATTGAGGATGATTTTAGATTGCTGCATTGTCACATCCTGTTTAGTTTGTCTTATTTTGAGATATATTTTCTCCTTGTGTATGGGTCATTCCATGTCATTTCAACACAGAACCATGACTCCGATTTTCATGAAACTTTTAGGAATGATTGGGAACCATGAAAAATGGGTAGAACTCAAATATTTTTGCAAATAGCCTCTTACTTGGTGAGATAGCTGCTAATTAATTTTTGACTAATTACCGCAGCATCACAAATTAAAACGTGTATATCTCTAAAACTACAGCACCTAGAGAGTTCTAATTTGGGGTGTGGGTGCAGAATATGGTCTAGATGTGCCGTTTGGGCGTTACGTGAGGCTGCTGGGGGAATTTGCCATGTTTTTATGGCTATCATGTTTTATTAAATGAAAAATAGTGTAGAATATCATCACTGGACTTCCAGCAGTTCAGCGACCATAACCTAACATACCTCACTCAACACACCGCACACTTAACACAACTCTAACCCTTAGCACATGTGTCACACTCAACACATCTCATACTCAACTCATCACACTCATCACACCTCACACTAAACATGTCCCACTCAACACACCTCACACTCAACACACCTCAGACTTGGCATGACTCTCACACTTAACACATCTTTCATTCAACACATCTCTCACACTCAACACATCTCATACTCAACTCATCACAATCATCACACCTCACACCAACACATGTCTCACTCAACACACACTTAAGACTTAACATAACTTAACATGACTTTCACACTTAACACATCTTTCACTCAACACATCTCTCACACTCAACATATCTGGCACTCAACTCACGTCACCCTCAACACATCTCACACTCAACTCCTCTCTCACACTCAACACAATTTACAAGAGACAACACGTGTCTTACTCAACATTTCGCTCTCTCTCAACACACTTTGCACTCAACACGTCTTGCACTCAACACGTCTCGCACTCAACATAACTTTAACATGACTTTCACACATCTTTCACTCAACACATCTCTCACGATCAACACATTTGACACTCATCACATGTCACACTCAACACATCTCACACTTAACACCTCTCTCACTCAACACACCTCACACACAAGTCTCTCATTCAACACACCTCACACTCAAAATGTGTCTCACATTCAACACATCTCTAACTCAACACCTCTCTCACATTCAACACACCTCACACTCAACACAACTCTCACTCAACACATTTCTTACTCAACACATCTCTCAAACTCAACACATCTCGCACTGAACACCTCTTTGACACCCAACGCGTCTCACACTCAACACATACCTCCCACTCAACACATACCTCCGACTCAACACTTCTCACTCTTAACATGTCTCTAATTCAACACCTGTCTTACACTCAACATACCTTACACTCAACACATCTTGCAGTTATCTCACACTTAACAGGTCTCTCACTTAACACTTCTCTAACACTCAACACATCTCACATCCAACACATTTCAGTCAACATACCTCACACTCAATACATCTCTCACACTGAACACACCTCACAAAATGAGCACACCTCACTTAACACCTGTCATACGGAAAACACGCATCACACTCAGCACTCCTTACAGTCAACACGTCTCTCACTCAATACACCTCATACTCAAACTCGAACTAAGCATGTCTTTCACTCAACACATCTCTCACACTAAACGCACAGCTAACACCCAACACGTCTCTTACTCAACACATTTCTAACTCAACATATCTCTCCAATTTAACACATCTCACTCTCAACACACCTCATACTCAACATGTCTTCCACTGAACACCTCTCTTACACTTAAAACACCTCAATCTCCACATGCCTCACACTTAACGTCTCACACTTAACATGTCTCTCACATGGAACACGTTACACTAAACTCGTCTCTCACATTTAACACATTTCACACTTAACACATATCTCTCATTCAACACACCTCACACTTAACATGTCTCTCACACATTTCACACTCAACACATCTCACACTCATCATGTCTCTCAATCAACACATCTTCCATTCTACATATCTCACTCAGCACATCTTTCACTTATCTTACACAAACAGGTCTCTCACTCAACACTTCTCTCACACTCAACACATCTCGCAGTCAACACACCTCACACTGAATGGGTCTCTCACACTAAACAGGTCTCTCGCTTAACACCTCTGTCACACGGAAAACACCTCACACTCAACACACTTCACACTCAACACATCTCACTCAACATGGCTATCACACTCAACACATCTCACTCAACATGGCTATCACACTCCACACTCCTCACAGTCAACATGTCTCTCATTTAATACACCTCATACTCAACATGTGTGTCATTCAACACTTCCCTCCCATTCAACACATTTCACAATTAACTCATCACACTTAACACATCTCTACCTCAACACCTTTTTCACACTCAACACACCTCACACTTATCACGTCTCTCACTTAACACCTCTGTCACAAGGAAAACACCTCACTCAACACACCTCACACTTAACATGTCTCATACTCAAGACGTCTCTCACACTCAACACACCTCACAGTCAATATGTCTCTCACACTTAACACACCTCACTCAACACACATCACACAACACATCTCTCATTCAACACGTCACACTTAACATGTCTCTCACACTCAACATGTCTGACACTCAACACATTTTAGACTGAACACGTCTCTCAAATTGAACACATCTCACACTCAACACACCTCAGACTTAACGTGACACTCAACACCTCTCTCTCATTCAAAACAATTCAGAGTCAACACTTCTCTCACTCAACACACCTCACACTCAACACGTAACTCATTCAACACTTCTCCCTCACTCAACACTTCTCCCTCACTCAACACTTCTTCCTCACTCAACACATCTCACACTCAACACATCTCACACTCAACACTCCTCACACTCAAAATGCGTTTCACACTCAACACCTCTCTCATATTCAACACACTTCACACAACACGTCTCACTCAACGCAGCTCACACCGAACACACCTCACTCTCAACACATCTCTCACACTAAACACACCTCACCCTTAACATGTCTCTGTTAACACGTGTCTCACACTCAACATGTGTGTACCTCAACACCTCTGTTGCAGTCAACATACCTCACACTAAACACACCTTTCAAATCTCACACTCAACGCACCTCACACTCAACGCACCTCACACCGAACACTTTTCTCACTCTCAACACATCTCACTCTCAACACATCTCTCACACTGAACACAACTCACCCTCAACATGTCTCTACATCTCTCACACTCACCATATGTCTAACTTAACACCTCTCTTGCACTCAACATACCTTATACTCAGTATGTCTCTCCCTCAACACACTTTACACTCAACACGTCGCTCATGCTCAACACGTCGCTCACGCTCAACACGTCGCTCACACTGAACATGTCTCTCACACTCAACACACCTCAATAAACACGTCTCTCACACCCAACACACCTCACACTCAATGCACATCACACTCAACGCACCTCACATTTCACACACCTCACACTCAACACTTCTCACTCAACACATCTCACTCTCAACACATCTCTCACACTAAACACACCTCACCCTCACCATGTCTCCACATTAACCCATCTCTCACACTCAGCATGTGTCTAACTCAACACCTCTCTTGCACTCAACATACCTTATACTCAGCAGGTCTCTCCCTCAACACACTTCACACTGAACACGTCGCTCACACTCAACACACCTCACTAAACACTTCTCTCCCACTCAACACGCCTCACTCTCAACACATCTCTCACACTGACCATATCTCACCCTCAACATGTCTCTACATTTAACAAGTCTCTCACTCTCAACATGCCTCTAACTCAACACCTCTCTTACAGTCAACATACCTCACACTCAACAAGTCTCTTACTCAACACCTCTCTTACAGTCAACATACCTCACACTCAACACACCTCACACTCAACACATCTCACACTAACAGGTCAATCACTCAACACTTCTCTCACACTCAACACATTTAACACTCAAAACACCTCAGACTCAACACACCTCACTCAACGCACCTCACAGTCAACACTTATCTCACTGCACACTTCTCTCACACTCAACATCCCTCACTTTCAACATTTCTATGTTACAGGTCTCTCACACTCAACACGTTTCTAACTCAACACATCTTCTGCTCAACACTTCTCTCCCTCAACACATCTCTCACATTCAACATGTCTTGCACTTAACGCATCTCACACTCAATACAACTAATGCTCAACATATCTCTCAAATTAAAAATGTGTTGTACTCAACATCACTCACACTCAACACTTCTCTCACTCAACTCTCCCACTCAACACATCTTACTCTCAACACATATCTAAGTTAACACTTCTCTCACATTCAACACATCTCTAACTCAACACCTCTTACACTCAACATGTCTCACATGAAGCATAACTCTCACTCAACACATCACTCAGTCAACATGTCTCACACTTAACTTATCCCACACTCAACACATCTCTCACACTGAACACACGTCACACTCAACATGTCTCGCACTTAACTCATCTCTCACTTAACACTTCTGTCACATGGAAAACACCACAAACACGCTTCACACTCATTACTCTCATACTCATCAAGTCTCTCACACTTAACACGTATGCACACTTCTCTCCCACTCAACACATCTCACACAAAACACGTCTCTAACTCAACAGCTTTTTCACACTCAACAATCTCTCACACTCAACCTGTCTCACTCAACACATCTTTCACTCAACACCTCTTTCACACTCATGTCTGACACTCAACATGTCTCTGACGCAACACACCTCACACTCAACCCGTCTCTCATTTAACATCTCTTTCACACTCCTCAAACTTCTCACACAACACATTTCTCACTCAACACACCTTACACTTAATACAACTCTCACTCAAAACATCTCCTACTCAACACATCTCTCACTCAACACGTGTCACTCAACATTTCTTTCACTCATGTCTGACACTCAACACACCTCACACTCAACACACCTCACGCCTAACACGTCTGTCACTTAACACCACTGTAACAATTAACACATCGCACACGCAACACATCTCAGTCAACGCACCTCACACTCAGCAGGTCCTTCGCTTACCTCTATCTCTCATACTCAACACATCGCCCCGCATTTCACTTAACATGGATCACTCAACATGCCTCACACTGAACACATGCCTCCCACTCGACACCTCTCTCACACTTAACACATCTCTCACACTCCACACATCTCACATCGAACACACCTTTCACTCAACACATCTCACACCGAACACACCTCTCACTCAACACTGCTCTTACACTCAACACATCTCAGTCAAAACGCCTCAGACTCCACACATCTCTTACATCAAACACACCACACTCAACAAACCTCACTCTCAACACATCTCTCACACTGAACTCACCTCACCCTCAACATGTCTCTACATTAACACGTCTCTCAACACGTCTCTACCTCAACACCTCTTACAGTCAACATACCTCACACTCAACACACCTCATACTAAACACGTCTCTTACACTCAAGACATCTCACACTAACAGGTACCTCAATCAACACTTCTCTCTCACTCAACACATCTGTCCCTCAACACACCTCACACTCAACATGTTTCACGCTTAACACGTCTCTCACTCAACACCATTCTAACAATTAACACATCTCAGTCAACACGCCTCACACTCAGCAGATCCCTCATTTAACACATCTCACACTCAACATAGCCCCCCCATGTTTAACTTAGCACGGGTCACACTCAACATGCCTCACACTCAACACGTCACTCAACACCTCTCTCACACTCTACACATCTTACACTCAGCACACCTCTCACACAACACGTTTCATACTCAACTCACCTTACACTAAATACAACTCTCACTCAACACTGCTCTCACACTCAACACACCTCACTCAACACGTCTCTCACTCAACACTTGTCTCAGACTCGACACACCTCACACTCCACACATCTCTCACATTCAACAAACTTCACAATCAACACGACTCTCACTCAACACCTTTCTCACACTCAACACGCCTCTCAACACTTCTCTCACACTCAACATATCTCACACTCCACAAAGCACTCACCGAACATGTTTCTCACTAAAAAACTTTCTCACTCAACACATTACACTCAACGTATCTCAAACTGAACATGACTGTCACACTCAACACACCTCACACTCTACATGCCCTACACTCAACACATCCGACACTCCACACACCTCACACTTAACACTTCTCACTCAAAACCTCTCTCACTTTACGCCTCTTTCACACTCAACACACCCCACACTAAATGCAATTCACACTCAACACCTCTCTCACACTCAACACACCTCACACTCAACACATCTCTCAGATTCAACAAATTTCACACTCACCATGTCTCTCACTCAACACATCTCTTACACTCAACAAACCTCACACTCAACACGCCTCTCACTCAAAACCTCTTTCACACTTATGTCTGACACTCAACATGTCTCCCTCTCAACACACGTCACACTCAACACATCTCATGCTTAACACGTAACTACCCAACACCACTAACAATTAACACAACTCACAACACATCTCAGTCAACACACCTCACACTCAGCAGGTCCCTCACTTAACACATCTCTCACACTCAACACATCCCCCGTGTTTCACATTTCTCTCACTCAACACGTCTTACACGTAACACATCTGACACTTAACACATCTTTCAGACTCAACACGTCTCTCTCACTCAACAGGTTTTACATGTAACACATCTGACACTCAAAACATCTCTCAGACTCAACACGTCTTTGACCCAACACCTGTCACACATCTTTCACTTAACAAACCTCTCACTTAACCACCTTACACTAAATACGAATCTCACTTAACACATCTCACACTCAGCACCTCTCACACCCAACATGTCTGTCACTCAACACACCTCACACTCAACATGTCTCTCACTCAACACTTCTCTCACACTCAGCACATATCACACTTAACACATGTCACACTCTACATGTCTCACACTCAATTTAACAAATCTCACACTTAACACATCCCACCCGTAAACCATCTCACACTCAGCAGGTCAATGACTTAACACATCTCTCACACTCAACACATCCCCCCCGGGTTGCACTTAACACGGATCACACTCAACACATCTCTCTCTCTCTCTCTCAACATGTCTCGCACGTTACACATCTGACACTCAACACACCTCACACTCAATATGTCTATCCCTAAACAACGCTAACAATTAACATTCTCAACATGTCTTTCACACTTTACACATCACACTGAACACCTCTCTCAATCAACACATCTCACACTCAATACGTCTCTTACATTTAACAAATTTAATCTCATACACAACATATCTCACAGTCTACACATGCACACTCAGCAGGTCACTCACTTAACACATCTCTCACTGAACACCCCCCACAGGTTGCACTCAACATGCCTCACACTCAACACACCTCACACTCAACATGTCTCTAGCACTCAACACCTCTTTCACAGTCATCACACATTTCTCACACTTAACATTCTCACACTCAGCAGGTCACTGACTTAACACATCTCTCACACTCAACACATCCTCCTCGAGTTGCAGTTAACACAGGTCACACTCAACATGCCTCTCACTCAACACATCTCACACGTAACACATCTGACACTCAAAACACCTCACACTCAACACATCTCTCACTTAACACGTCTCACACCCTCGACAGATCACTCACTCAACACATCCCACATTCAACACACCTCACTCAAAACGTCTCTCACTCAACACCTCTTTCACAATCGGCACATATCACACTCAACACATGTCGCACTCTACATGTCTCACACCCAACACACGTCTCTCATGCTTAACGCATCTCACCCGCAACACATCTCACACTCTGCAGGTCACTGACTTAACACATTTCTCACAATCAACAAACCCCCTTAGGTTGCACTTAACATGGGTCACACTCTACATGCCTCAGACTCAACACATCTCTCTCACTCAACATGTCTCACACGTAACACATCTGACACTTAAAACATCTCTCACACTCATCACACCTCTCACTCAACACGTTTCTCACGTGACACCTTACACTAAATACGACTTTGTCAACACATCTTACACTCAGTACCTCTCTCACATAACAGGTCTCTTACTCCACACTTCTCTCACACTCAACACATCTCTTACATTTAACAAATCTCACACATAACATATCTCACAGTCAACACACCTTACACTCAGCAGGTCACTCACTTAACACATCTCTCACTGAACACCCCCCCCCCCCCACAGGTTGCAATCAACTCATCTCACACTCAACAGATCTCTCACGCTCAACACACCTCACGCTCAACACATCTAACAGTCAACACATCACGGCAATTAACACATCTCACACTCAACACATCTCTCTTACTCAAAACATCTCACACATAACACATCTGATACTCAAAACATCTCTCAGACCCAACACACCTCACACTCAACATGTCTTTTACACTCAACACCTCTCTCACGCTCAACACCTCTCTCACACAGCACGTTTCTCAATTAACACAACTCTCACTCAACATGTCTCTCAATCAACACATTCACACATCTCTAACTCAACACACCTCACAGTCTACACACCCTAGTCAACACGTCTCTCACACTCACCACACCTCTCACTCAACACCTCTTTCACACTAAACACATCTCACAATCAACACATCATTCACACTCAACACGTCTCACACTCAACATGTCTCACACGCAAAACATCTCACACTCAGCACATCTCTCACATTAAACACGTCTCTCACTCAACACCTCTTTCACACTCAACATATCTCACACTCAAAATGTCTCTCGCACTTAACACATCTCGCACTCAACACACTTCACATTCAACACATCTCTCACATTCAACACGTTTCTCACACTCAGCACATCTCAAACTCAGCACGTCTCTCACACAACACATCTCTCACTCCAATACCTCTTTCACACTCAAAACATCTCACACAGCACGTCTAATACTCAACACATCTCACACTCAACACGTCTCTCACACTCAACACGTCTCTCACCCTTAACACATCTCTAACTCAGCACATCTCTTACATTTAACACGTCTCTCACACTCCACACATCTCACACGTAACACATCTCACACGTAACACATCTGATACTCAAAACATCTCTCAGACCCTACACACCTCACACTCAACACCTCTCTAATGCTCAACACCTCTCTAATGCTCAACACCTCTCTAACGCTCAACACCTCTCTAACGCTCAACACCTCACACTAAATACACCTCTCTTACTCACCACACCTCTCACTCAACACATTCACACATCTCTAACTCAGTGCACCTCACAGTCTACACACCTCACAGTAAACACGTCTCTCCCTCAACACACCTCACACTCAGCGTGTCTCTCACACTCTGCGCGTCTTTCACACTCAGCGCGTCTCTCACACTCAACACATCTCACACTCAACACCACTTTAACACTCAACACATCTCACACTCAACACCACTTTAACACTCAACACGTTTCTCACACTAAACACGGTTCTAACTCAACACCTCTTTCACACTCAACATATCTCTTACTCAACACGTCTGTCACACTCAACATATCTCTCACTCAACACGTCTGTCACACTCAACATATCTCTCACTCAACACGTCTCTTCTCTCGCACTCAACACACCTCACATTCAACACACCTCACATTTAACACGTCTCTCACACACAACAGATCTCTCAGTCCAACCCCTCTTTCACACTCAACACATCTCACAATCAACACATCACTCACACTCAATAAATCTTACACTTAACACGTCTCACACTCAACACATTTCTAGCTCAACACATCTCACCTTTACTTGTCTCTCACTCAACACCTCTTTTACACTCAACACGTCTCTTACCCTTAACACATATCACACTCAACACATCTCTCACACTCAGCACATCTCTCACATTTAACACGTCTCTTACACTCAGCATGTCCCTCACATTCAACACGTCTCACAAGCAACATATTTCACAATCAACACACCTTACACTCAGTAGGTCACTCATGTAACACATCTCCCCCGGGTTGCACTTTACAAGGGTCAGACTCATCATGGCTCACACTCAACACATCTCTTTCACCCAACACACCTCCCACTCAAGAAGTCACACACTTAACATGTCTCACACCCAATACTTAACACACTCAACCCATCCCCAGGTTGTACTCAACAGGGCTCACACCCAGCATGCCTTACACTCAACACATCTTTTACACTCAACACATCTCTCACTTAACATATCTCCCACTTGAAATATCTCTCATACTCAACACGTCTTTCACTCAACACATCTTTGGTTCACAACATGTCTCACACTTAAAACATCTCACACACATATAGACACATATACATACATATATCCTGTATATGCAAACACATATGCATCTAGCTGCATATTTACACATGTACAGCTTATACATTTATCCACATATTTACACATTTAGAGAAATACACAGAAGGGTGCATGATATACACAAAGGTGCATGGTATACACAGGGGGAAAGGTAAGATCTCTTTAATCATAAGGTGCATGACGCAAACTGTTGTATGATGTTTGAGACCTGCTCTAAATGTGAGTATTGCACTTAAACATGAGTATTGCACTTAAAGAGTAATATTGCACTGTCCAGAAAGATCTAGGAATGAATAAGGTCTTCCTGATTCCTGGTTATCTAGTCAGTGTATGTGACGGTAGTGGTAGTGGAGTTACAAGTTTAACAGCTTGTGGGTAAAAGCTCTTCTTGAGATTTTGTTTTTAGTGTCCTGTACTCTTTTCTGGAGGGGAGAGGGGAGAAAAGGGGTTGTCCAGGGTGTGTGGGATCACTGATACTTCTGGCTCTCCTCTGAAGTCTGCCAGTGTAAATGTCACTGAGGGACATAGTGTAGTTTCAATTACCCACTCTGCCATCCTCAAAGGGCCTTCCTGTCATCTGCAGTACAGCTGTTGAAACAGCAGTAGGTCAGGAGGCTCTCTATGGCAGAGCGGTAAGAGTTTGTCAGTAGAGCTCTTGTAGGTGGACTTGTCAGAGCTTTCTGAGAAAGTACAACCTTTGTTGTGCCTTCCCCACTTGGTGAGAGATGTTTGTGGTCCAGGTGAAGTCAGCAGAAATGTGGACTCCAAAAAATCAATCAATATAGAGGGCAGAGTGCTCAGTTTGTTTAGATCTCCTGAAGTCCATTATCATCTCCTTTGTCTTGAATGTGTTATGGTCCAGGTTATTGGTGTCGCACCATTACCGCAGATGCCGGACCTCCTTCTTGTAGGCTGACTCCTCGATATGTGTTATCAGACCTATGACTGTGGTGTCCTCAGCGAATTTGACGATGTTGCTGGTGTGAATAGGAGAACAGTAGTGCAAAGAGGAAAAAGAGCAGGGACACACCTGAGGACACACCCCTGTGGTGTACCGGTATTCAGGATGAGAGTGCAGGAGAAGTGGTCTCCTATCCTGATGTTCTGAGGTCTTTTGCTTAGAAAGTGCAGTATCCAGGTGTACAGTGAGCTCCATAGGCCCAGGTTGCCCAACTTCTGAACCAGTGTATGTGGTAGGACTGTATTGAAAGCAGAGCTGAAGTCTATGAACAGCATCCTCACATAGGAGTTGCTGCTGTCCAAGTGTGTGAGGGCTGTGTGGAGGGCTGTATTGATGGCATCCTCTGTTGACCTGTTTGCTCTGTATGCAAATTGATGTGGCTCAAGGTCAGCAGGGATGGCAGCCTTAATCTGAGACAAGACAAGTCTCGAAACATTTGGTGATGATGGGAGTTAGGGCAAGTGGGCGATAGTCATTCAGGCTGTGCTCTTCTTCGGCACAGTAATGATGGTGGCTGTCTTGAGGCAGGTGGGAACCATACATTGCAGTAGCAAGAGGTTAAAGATGGTGGAAAAATCCCCTGCTAGTTGATCTAAGCACGTTTTAAGTACCCTTCCTGTTACCCCATCTGGACCAGTGGCTTTCAAGTTGATTTTATGGAGGGTGGTTCTGATCTGGTGCAGCTGGATGTGGTCATCGTCCCTCTTGTGTTGGTCAAAGTGAGCAAAGAACTGGTGTAGGGTGCTGTCCGAGGAGTCCGCTGATGTGTGCGTGTCCTTGTAGCCAGTGAGTGTCTTGATTCCCTTCCACATGTTCCTGGTGTTATCATTGAAGTTCCCCTCGATGAGTTGTTCATATTTGTGCTTGGCTTTTTTGATGCCTCTTCGCAGGGCCCAGAGTGCCTCTTTGTAAGCTTGTCATCCTGTGCCCTAAGCAGGGTGCGCACCACACTGTTGAACCACGGTTTCTGGTTTGGGAACACTTTTAACAGTCCTTGTTATGGTCACATTCTCAGTGCAGTAGTTTATTTAGAAGAGCACTGCTGATATCTTACCCTCCAGGTCTGTCTCCTCTGCAAATATTCCCCAGTCTGTAGAGTCAAAACAACCCTGTAGAGCTGCGGTGGCTTCCTCAGTCCACACCTGAACTGTTTAACTGCTGGTCTTTGGCTACAGATTTTAGGTATATAAGCAGGAATCAGGGACAAAAAGAAATGATCTGAGAGTCCGAGATGTTGCAGGGGGTGGCTTTATATGCATCTGGAACATTGGTGTAGACATGATCCAGTGTGTTTTTTTTCTCTCATCGAAAAACGTACATTTTTGTAGAATCTAGGCAGGGCAGACTTCAGGTTTCCATGATTAAAGTCTCCTGCCGCGATTATAGCAAGGTCCAGCTGCACCGCTAGCTGTTTGTTAATGGAGTGTTCTAGTAGCTCCATGGCTAGCTTAGTATTAGCTTGGGGCGGCACATAAACTGCGTTTATAACTACAGACGTAAGCTCTCTCGGCAGAAAGGTCTGCACTGTACCATTAGATACTCTATGTCCAGACAGCAGTGAATATCTTTAATTATGGCGTTGGATCACCAGTAGTTGTTAATGTAAACACACAGGCCTCCTCCATGTTTCTTACCGGACATACTGGTTCTGTCCGCTCTGAAGTTAGCATGCCCGCTAGCTTAATCGTGGCGTCCAGGGGAGTGTCTAACCAAGTCTCAGAAATTACATTAGACAATAATCCATGTGGTGTGACTTAAAGCACAGTCATAACTCATGAACAACACAGCTCATCTTGTTGTTGAGTGACCGGGAGTTGGTGAGAAATAAGCCCGGAATGGCTGGTTTGTAGGGGTTAGCATTTAGCTTAGCCCTTGGCCCCCCATCCCGCTTTTGTTTTCTGTGCCACCACCACCTGCACCACTTAAGCATGGGGATGGAGAAAGAGTGGTCCGCGGGCTTACGGATCTCTGCGGAACGAAGTCCCAGTTGCTATTATTATTGCTGTATGTGGAGCAATATTTTTCCTAAACCATAAGCAGCTCAGTCCTGCTATACTGCACATAATTTCTTTATATTTGATTTTAAACTGTTTAATGTTTGGACATTTCTTAAGTTCCACATCCACAGAACCTGCTTTGATTTGTTTAGTACTGAGATGCACCTTGATAGTTTAGTTTGGATATATTTAATGTGTGCTTTCCAGTTGATTCTATCATCTATAATAACCCCAAGAAATTTATTTTTATGAACTCTTTTAATTTTAAATCCACCAATTTACACCAGAAGACCAGGCTGCCTATCAGAAAGGAAGGGGAACTATAAATACTACAGCTCCCGACTGTCAGTTGCTATTCATTGACTACAGAAAAGCGTTTGATAGTGTGTCACATCAGCAGCTCTTTGAAATACTTTTAAACATGAATCTTCCAGTACACCTGATAAAGTTGATACAAGACCTGTATACTGAACAGGAAGCAACCATCAGGTGGAATGGAGCTCATACAGATTTTTCCAATATGCAAAGGTGTCAGATAAGGATGTATAATCTATCCCCAACTTTTCAATCTGTACACAGAGCAAATAATGAGAGATGCAGAGGCTTCAGAGTTTGTATTAAGGTTCAAGGATGGAAGGAAAATCTCGAACTTGAGATATGTGGATGACACTGTTTTACATTGAACAAAAATATAAACGCACAATTTATTTTTCCAAAATATTTTTAGACAATGTGGAAATATTTCAACAAAACAATTATTTTATTCTTGCCTTAATATTGAAGCAAAAGAAACATGACTAACAAATTTCTGTTCACAATTCACAAACCAAGGGTCAGTTGGCAAAGTTCACAGCACTTAGTACCAAGTGTGTCCACCATCTGCAGTACATAAAGTGGTACATCTCCAACGCATAGAGTTAACGAGGTGATCAATAGTGGCCTGTGGAATGTTGTCCCATTCCTTCTTTGGCACAACTCAGAGCTGGCCTACGTTTTTGGGAACCGGAACATGTTGTCTCATCCGCTGATCCAGAACATCCCAGAGTTGTTTAATTGGTGACATACGGGGTGAATATGCTGGCCAATTAAAAACAACAACATCCTTGTCATCAAGAAACTCAGGGCAGATCCGGGCAGTGTGTGGCATGCTAATGGCATGCTCCCTCATGACTTGTGTCATCTGTGGTATTATGAGTAGAGAAAAAAGTGCACATTTTGGGGTGGCTTTTTATTGGCCGTGTTACAAGGATTGATGGTCTGAACAACTCAATGTTATGCATTATGCCACTCATGGGTGGAATAACTCAGTGATTGCATAATCTCACAGGGATGTGTTCTGGGAAGTGGCTAACCAGAATTCAGCTGAAAAAATCATTCAGTGCACCAATCAACGCTACTTATTAGCACATATCATTATAGATCAATTTAACACAGCATTTTTGGTTCGTGTGTTTTTATTTTTGTTCAGTGTAGTAGAAACAACAAGAAAAATTGATGAATTGATTGAAGCAGTAGACAATGCCAGCAGACAAAAAGGACTACATCAGCAGCGGTAAGACGAATGTAATGAGCATTGGACCAGAATCTAGAATTACCATCAATGGAGAGAATATACAAGTGAACCATTTCAGATATCTAGGATCAAATTGGCATTGTATGATCAACATTACACGGCAAGCAAAGAGCCGATGTCAGCATCTAAGTAACATCTGGAAAGATAAATGTTACAATCAAGACCAAGAAAAATTGGCAAAGACACTGATTTAGCCAGTGGTGTTCTATGGATGTGAGGCATGGCCATTATAGAAGCAAGATGAGAAGATACTCAACACTGCAGAGATGTACTTCTACAGAAGAATCTTGAGTATCATGGAATGAAAAGAGGTCAAATGACAGCATTTGGGAACAGATAGAAGAAATGCTGCCGTTCCTGGGCACCATTAAAAGAAGACAAGTAAGGCATGTTGAACATGTGATGCAAGGAGGATGTCACCTGGAAAGAGACCTGATTTTGAGTGAATTTTTTTTTATCATCTGCAAACAGCACTAATTCTAATAACTTTGAAATCTTGCATATGTCATTTTTATATGTATATATATATATATATACACACACACATATTATATATTATATATATATATATACATATTATATATATGTGTGTGTGTGTATATATATATATATATATATATATATATATATATACAAACACAAATCTTATATATAATATGTATATATATATATAT
>JAQMYF010045815.1:0-21714 GCA_030014195.1 Neosilurus mollespiculum | reverse complement strand
AATTATAGGAATATTACAAATTTTTCAAAATGGAGGGAATTTGTGTTTTAGTGTTTGTAAAATATTTTTAGTATTTAAGCCAAAACCTTTGTTGAACGTGACAAATTCTTCCTGTTACTTGGCTGTAAGGAATTCCTCTGAATTGCAATGAATTTAATTCCACTTCAATGTCCTGTGGGGTGGAGCCAATACGATTCAAATTTCTATTCTTCAAATTAACTGAATTGAAATTCCAAATTCACAAGCCTGATTCTTACTATCAAATACTTATATTGGTTAGCACGAGCTAGCTGGTTAGCTAAAGTCCTGTAGTCCAGTAGTAGTCCAAAAAAATCACATTTGATGGAAAAAACAAACAACCTGTCAACTGTTCTTTAAAAAGGACATTCTTACTTATATCAATACTTATAGAATATAGCGGAAGTAGCAGCAGTAGCTAGCGGTACTAGATATCGGCACTTCCAATTTGGTCAATCTGGCTGATGTGCACACTCCTGCGAACATCAGCGTTAGGGCACACGAGGAGTAAAGGCCTGATGCTCGCACAAAGCTGAAAAAGTTGTGTATGGTGGGAAAAAAGTTTTTTATAAACAGGTTTTCATTACAAAAAACTTTCATTCCAAATGTTGTTTATCTTCATGGAATTAGTCCTGAAGCGTTAGCTTCGGCTTAGAACGAGTCACGACCATTTCCTTTTTCTTTTTACTGTTGTGACGTTGAGGTCAGAGTATATGAGCTGATATCCTAAATGTAGATTAGCCAATCAGAGTGCAGAATTGCTAATGGCTAGGGACCTAAAACAGAATTTATAAATCTCTATTCAATTCAGTACTACATAAAGATGACACAGAACACAACCAATTCTTGTGTTTTATGATTATTATATTTAAATTTTTTTTTGTTACATGTATTGAGAATAAACACTAAATCTTGATTAAACTCTATAAATGTACCAAAATAAACAACAACATACAAGTATACAAACTGTCTCTTTATCAATGTGTGTATATATTTATGTATATATAAAAACACTATACTGCATATATACCGTTACGGAGCTGATGTTCAGAAATCACCTGGATCAAAAGCATACCTGGTGTCACAGGTTCATTAGAAAGCCAAAACTCTGGTACTTACTCAGAACTACTCAGTTCCTGCGGCAGCTTGATGATGTAATACTTGTAATTCTGACTTGAACTACTTGAATAACCAGCCGGAACTTTTGTTGTGGGATGTCTCGTTTAATTTAATCGGACTCTGGGTCCCTCTTTGGACCCAATGCCCTGAGCCTCAGCTGACTCTGGGAGAAAGCGGGGTATACCCTGAAGAGCTCGCCAGACCATTGCAGGGCCAACACACACACACACACACACACACACACACACAACCATTCACACTCACACCTAGAGGCAATTTAGGGGCAATTTGGAACCAGTCTGTCTTTTCCATTACTGTGTCACATCTGGAGGACGAGTGCTTCTATAGACCCTTGATGTTTTGCCCAACCAGCAATCAGGCAGCGCATCAGGATCTCTGGCAGAAAACGCATTAAACTCTAGCAAGTCTAGGGACAGATGTTGGCTATGGCAGTGTCAAGTGTTAAGAGGCTGAGCGTGATGTGATTGTAATTGATTCTTGGGTGCAAGTTAAAGCCCTAGTGGTGATTTTTTGCTTTAAGTTTGTAGCACTTTGGTGTCAATCTTTGAACTATAGACGCTGGGAAACATTTATGGCGTATACACAATGACATCACAATGACATGTACAATGACTTGCGCTGTTGTGCCATCTAGAATTTATAACTCAATATACATACATGTATGAACAGCATTTTAAAGATACACGAAATATTTGTCGTTAGACAGAGAAATGTTCTAAATATTTGGTTTAAAGGTCCAGCAAAGACGTGAAGCACGGACATCTGACCATCAGGAGACTGAAAGGGAAACAGAATGAGACGCTGCTCTGTCAACAACGTCAAATCAAAATGTTCAACTGTACAGGAAATGTGGATACTCACACAGGAAGCAGCCTCCAGCGCTCAGTGTCTATTCTGTTTATTCTCAAAGAACATGAAGTCCTACAGGGAGTCAGAGGGAATAAGAGTGAAAGAAAATCTAACATTTAACAGGTTTCATCACACCGATTCGTTCAGCAGACACACAGTAAGGACTGAGAATGAGAATGATGAGATCGCTTACGATGAGAAAACACGCTCCCAAAAGCACCCCCTTGATCTTCACGTCCAGGTCCAAAGGGAACTTGATGCCGAAATTGTCCGCGTCCGTGAAAGCCTCTTGTACATAGCCTGTCCACTGCTTGTTGATTTTGCCCACCAATTCCGTTTCATCCATCGTCAAAACCTGTTACGGAAAAAAAGGAAAAGAAAATATAATAATACTCTTCAGGGCTTGTTTTTCCTTACTTTATCTTCCTTGCTGGCTTCATCGCTAACGCTACATTCACACACCATCGCTTAACTACCTTTCCTCTTGAGGCTATGTAGTGAGTGCTCGCTGAACCTTTGTAGCTATACATAATAGCTTCCAAAGCGAACTACTTAAAGACACATTCAATAGCACGCTAATCGGTGTGGAGAGATGTTACTTTGATTCATAAGTTGGCTTTGTTAGCCACGGACTAGCTAAGCAAAATCTTTGCTAAGAGCACCTGTTTTACAATTTTCTGCATATTTGTATGGCCACAAAAAGCAAGGGATTATGGGAAACCATGGATCACAGAGGCGGCCATGTGGACGCCAAAATGTCAACACCGGCATCTGTTGACTGTGAATAAAATCCTGACCAAAACCATGCACAGGCTTTCACCAAACATTGTGGGCACATTACCCTACCTGAGTCCCAGACATGATTTGATTTTGCCATGTCAAGGTCAAAGGTCAAGGTCAGGAGTTTATAGAGTTTATAACTTGGAAATGAATGCCAAGACACATGCTGTTACTATAGAACATTAAGAGGAAACTATATATAAACAATCAATTACCTTTGACCTTGAGAGACCTTGAAAGGTCAAACCCCAACTATTATATAAACCCGTTAAACTATGGAGGTTTTTTTTTGCTGATTTGATATCCACATGCTATTAAACATATCGTAAGACAAGCACTTAGGTGGTTAAAACCAGTACCCATGGTACCTTGCTGTCTGGATGCAGTCTCTAGTTTTTGTTGTACATGTGCTGGTGCAGAAATACCTCAAAATTCACATCGGCACAACATTTAATGGTGCAGCAAGGTCCCACGATCTTCAGTACATCCTGCTTCCTTTCGTTTTGAATGGTGTACTTGGGTAAGCAAGGGTGCCAGTTCTGAACCACGTAGCCAATAGGAATGCCTGGTGGAGATTGCACCTCAAGCTGAACATGGAGGAGGGAAAAAACAGGGTACGTTTTTTGCCAAAATGTAACGCGTACGAAAATACATCAGTTGCACCCAACTATATGATCCTGTGCGGCACTGTGGTGTAGTGGTTAGCATGTCTGCCTCACAGCATGAAGGTCTTGGGTTCGAGTCCCAGGCTTTGGGTGCGGAGTTTGTATGTTCCCCCTGTGCTCGTATGGGTTTCCTCTGGGTAATCTGGTTTCTTCCCACAGTCCAAAGACATGCACATTAGGCTACTAGCTGTTCCAAATTGCCCCTAGGTGTGAGTGAATGGTTGTGTGTGTGTTGACCAGTAGTTTATATTCAGAAGATGGGGTACCTCTTGCAGACAGCAGGGGAAACAGCAGCTGCCGCATCGGAGCGGTCGCGTGAGCGTCATCACTTCCTGGCCCACGTTATCCTGGACGTGCAAGTCGAAGGAGCGATGCGGTCCGCAGCAGTTCCGATTGCAGCAATCGTTCTCCTCGGACACGAAGAAGACCTGCTGGCCGAGTGTGTTCTTCACCAGATACTTGTTGTTGGTCTCCCATCCTAAAAGCACTGCGTTACACAGCAAGGAAGTGCGTTATCATTCATGAAACGTTGTCGAGGTGGGTATGGACACTAGCATTATAATGGAATGACTCAGATGATGTCCTGGGGCTCTGATGATTTCTCTGATTTTGGGGAAAGCCTGAGATACAAGTATAAACGTTCAGAGTTTCATATTTAACTCAAAGATAAAATCACTCACCTTCAGCCAACTCCACCTTCTGGTGAACGAGAAGCTGGTCGACCTGACCAAACACAGATCACACACACACACACACACACACATTTTAACTGGGGTCAGGTGACACCAGATGCTCATGCTCTGTACAGACTTTTATTTTGCCTGACTACTCATGACGGTAACTCTTTGCTTAATCATCACTGGTATAATCAGGACACATTTTCTATCACAGCCTATCAGACCACAGACACATGTTAGGAACCTCACCTGCGTTAAGTACTCCAGCCCAGGTGGACACCCGGCCGGTCTCTGAGGAGCCGGCATCATGGCCGGTGCCTGAGGAGGCACGTAGCCTGCAAATACGGTGCATTTATTTATTTCAATATTTATTAAAAATCATACAAGCTAAAAACATACAGTATACATGTATCCATATAAAGACCTTATTACGGTTTAAAAGAAGGCACGGTTAGCATGTCCGAAACACAGCAAGAAGGCCTGGGTTCGATTCTCGGGCTCGGGGCGTTTCTGTGTGGAGTTTGCATGTTCTCGCTGTGCTTGCGTGGGTTTCCTCCAAGTACTCCGGTTTCCTCCCACAGTCCAAAGACATGCACGTTACTCTAATTGGCCAGGCCATTGCAGGGCAACACACACATCTACTCACACTCACACCTAAGGGCGATTTGGAACAGCTAATTAGCCTAATGTGCATGCTTTTGGACTGTGGGAGGAAACCGGAGTACCCCAGAGGAAACCTGTAAACTCCACAAAGAAACGCCCTCACCAAGCCCAGGAATGGACCCCAGGACCTTCTTGCTATGAGGTGGCCATGCTAACCACTGCACCACCGTGCTGCCTATTATTATTATTTTCATTATTGTTACAAATGTATTTTCAGATTACTAAAATGGCATTCCAAGAAAAACATGAAAGCTTTAGTTTCTCAGAATCGATAGAACTGAAAGGGTTCTTGGAGGTGTAGTCAGGTGTTCAGCCTCATACCTGGTGGCACTGGTGGATCTTGTCCATAATTGGGATTGGTGAAGGTTTTTGTCGGTTGAAGATCAATGCAGTTGCCTGCATACTGACCTGTGTGGTGGACTGGATCACATGTAAAGAACAATCGAGAACCCAGAGTATTAAAAATAGCACACACCCAAACAAATTACACCATGAAGATAAAGCAGCACAATGGATTAGAACAAGTATGGGATGAACATCTGGGGAAATTTCACTGAAATTTTGAGTTTCCTGTTAAACGTGAAATATTAAATTAAATAGAGCTGCCATATAGCAGCGGCATCTGGGGACCAAGCAAAGAGACTAATGAAGAGTTTGATTATTGTTTTTTAGGGATGATTGTGGATTGTACTAGCACATCTTCACCACTCTTAGTTCTGGAGTTCTTTGCTTTGGCTTACAGACTAATTCATGGCGTACAATAAAAAAACAACAACTCTTTTTTCCGGTCCTCGTTGTTGTTTGTGTAATCACTGATATGGGGATAACCATTTGGAGCCAGCTAGTAGTAGGGGCGTCAAGTTCAATAAGACCCTCCAGTCCGTTTAGAGGTTGCTGAGTAGGACACTTAATTCAGACATGTTCAACACAATTACTTTCATCACAAACCCAAATCTTCCACTTTTCCATTTTCCCATAATGGATAAAGTTCTGTTCAGTCCAGTGTGTCCGACTCTAAGTCTTGTAATAATGGTTTCCTAACTTTTGTTTCTACTTCCTTCCCTTGGTTCTCCTACTTGAGGGTTTATGACGAAGTTTATGACGAAGTGCTCTCTCTCCTTTTGCTTCCTCTACTCCAGGGGTGTCCAATCCGCTCCTTTTTTATTTATTTATTTATTTTTTAAAGGTGTTGGAATAATAATAATAATTTGAGTTAAAAACAATACACTTTGACCCCTGATTATTAAGAAAGGGGAAATATGCACAAGGACAACTCCACCTAGAAAAGAGACGCCCCACCAAAAATCCAAGCAGTGAATAAGAACTGGAAACAGTATAAGGGTTTTGTAAAGGGGATATTTATGCAGGGCACGTTTTTTTTTTTATATTATAGGCTCTAATCTAAAATATACAAAACTCCATGTAAAGAGTAGATTGAACTGTTAATCTCACGCACCAGCTGGATCCATGAAATACAGAAGAAGTTTCCTTCCTGTAAAAACAAAGTCAGAGAGAAATACAAGTCACTGCTTCATTCCCTTCATCTGATGGAAAAGGATGAAAAAATAAAAGAAATCATGCGACAATTGAAAACATCCCTGGTGCAAAGAAACACAACAAGTAGAGAAGAGGAGATAAAGGATGCATACCCTGAAAAAGCCTGGAACTAGTCGTAGTCGAAATGGAAACTTGGGGGTAGAGAAAGCAGATGTTTTCGTGGAGAGGAGGGAGGAGGAGAATCCGAGCAGGGAGGTTTCATAAAAGGGGGTCTTTCTGTCCTGGAAATAACTGGAGGCTGAGAATAATGGTAATAATAATAATAATAATAATAATAATAATAATAATAATAATAATGAAGTGTGTTGTTGCAAATGCTGCACTGATTACCCCAGGTTCTGTAATAATAATAATAATAATAACGATAATAATAATAATAATAAGCAAGAGACTGATACAGTATGTTAGATGTATAGAAGGTGTACACTGAGTGTAGTAGTAGTCGGGCACTAGGACCCGACGGGATCCTGATCTTAAAGTGCAGGTTTTTCAGGGGTCATTGTCATTAGTTGATTGATGTCTTTCTTATGACTTGAACTTCACATTTACTGCAAGAGTAACTCCACCCACTCCAGGTGGCGTCAGTGGACAGGAACATTAATCGAAATCCAAAAAAAAAACAACGTGGATGAGTAAGAATAATGTTATCATGAGTAAATCTTTCTATTATAGTGTTTTGGGGTTTTTTTTTTTTTTTGCTTTTTTTTCCTAACCGGGATTACGTCATGGGTTAAGGGGCGTGACTTAAACAACGTCCTGTGTGTTTGAACTGCGCGTCCACAAATGGCCACTAGATGTCAGTAGTGCACTTTAGCGTGTCAACAAATCAAGTCACATGTTGATGCTTACACACAGTGCACGTGACACATGCATTTTGTTTTCAAGTTTATTCTTTAAAATGGCTAAAGGTCCAATTTTAAAGGGACACTCAGTGTTATTTGTCAAGACAGTTTAGTTTTAATTAGTTATACGAGATTTGGCACGGTAACGTAGTGGTAGGCAAGTTCGCCTTACAGCGAGAGGGTGCTGGGTTCGAGTCAGGTGTTACTGTGTTGAGTTTGCATGTTCTCCCCGTGCTTGCATGGGTTTCCTCTGGGTACTCCAGATTCCTCCCATAGTCTATGCACATTAGGCTAATACGCTGATTCAAATTGCCCCTATGTGTGAGTGTGAGGGGTTGTATATGTGTTGGCCCTACAAATGACTAGCGAGCTGTATATGGTGTACCCCGCCTTCATCTAGTGTTGGTGGAGGCATAGGCTCCAGCCTCCCCGCAACCCTAATAGTAGGAGTAAATGGTTTGGGAAATGAGTGACTGAGGAGTTCTACAAGGATAGAGATATAAGTAACAAGTTTTCCAAGTTTTGGGAATTTTAATGTTTTATTTAGGATGGCATGGTAGTGTAGTGGTTAGCATGTTCGCCTCACAGCAGAACGTCCTCAGTTCGAGTCCCCCTCATTCGTACGAGGGGAGGATAGCGCTCCACCCTGCGAGTGTGTTTGGCCGCCCCCAAATGCGCATGCGCAGCAGTTCGTAAAGAGGTGGGAGGGAGCATCACATGTCACGGAGGGGGCATGTGCATGCTTACGCCCCTCCCTGGATAGTGGTGGTCGTATGATAGGGAAGGAAATACTTGAGGGGTGGGAATTGGATATGACTAAAATTAGGGGAGCAAAATGGGGGGAAATAATAAAATAATATATATATAATGCTATGCTTGCATAAAACTGTTTTGATATAGCTTGCATGGTGGTGTAGCGGTTAGCACATCTGGCTCACAGCATAAAGGTCCTGGGTTCGAGTCCCAGGCTTATCCGGAGCGACTTACAATTATCATTTTTCATTTCCTCTTCATGTCACGTCAGGTTATGTGACTCAAATACAGAAAGCCTGTTCCTGTTCCTTCAGCGAGTTGTCTAAAAAAACACCTCATAGAAAAAAAACAAACAAACAGGAAAAAAATGCAACAGAAGGTGCAGACTTTGTCACATTTATCCCAGCTTCTAAGGAAGTTGGGGCCAGAGCCGGGAGCACCCCTGGTGCAGACAGCCTTAAGGACCCAGCAGTGGCAGTTTGGTGGTACTGAAGCTTAAACCACTGTTTTTCTGAGGAATCCAGCACCTTAACCACTAAGGCACCACTGCTGTACCACAAAAGTTCATTAAATGACAAAGCACATTAAATAGGTCAGTGGAAACACTGTGGTTATGTTGTGTGGATTTTTTTTCAACCCCCAAGAAGATAAAGGACTGACAGCATAGCACTGATTGTTCAAAAGTGCAAATAAAAGGAAGCACTCGCTGAAAGTTAATCTCAGTCAAAACTCTATAATAAACTCTGTCAGTGTGCAAAAGCTTAGCGTGATAGCTGCTATTTTAATGATTATTTGAAAACTGAATCTCTGAATGATGACATCATTAAAGCCTAAGTTAACACGGAGTTTGGCTTTAAACAGCATTTAAGGTCATTTAGGGGTTAAATATGCTTAAATATAAGAACACAGTTTCCCCTGAACACAGGTAATTATTTTAATCAAAGCATATTGACACCTCCAACAAAAATCTGTCAACAAATAGCATAAATGTGTCAAAATTCTATAGTCATCATTCCGAGACTCAGTTTTCAAATAACTGCCAATAAAATCATTAAATTAGAAGCTAACGGCCTAAAATTTTGCACGCAGAAAGGAATGACAGTAATCCCGTTTACCGCGGGAAACAAACAGCTGCGATATACAAAGACCACCCCAAAACTCATCGCTTTTATGGTTTTGGCCTTAAAATGTATGGCGGCGTAGCTTCGTCCTTCTTTAATCATATCCAGGATTCTAAGAAATTCATGAATGAGAAGACTTTTAATAAGTGCTATCATCTCCTTTAACGATCAACTAACGTGATTTTTCTGCACTATATAATTAAAATTTCTTTAAGAAAAAAAGCATTTTAGAGAGTCAAAAAGTTTATTGTGATGAATAATAATAAAAATTAATATTAGTCTGAGATCGTTGGAAGAATCAAAAATACTAACTACAAGTTTTTTTAATTCCATCTCATCTTTTTCTTTCTTTCGGTGCTAAGTGTCTTATTCTTGTGTTTTTCCTTTTGTACTGTTTTTGCACTGTTTGCACCTGGCTGCACACTTTGCACTTTATGTGGCTAGGACAAAAACCTTTATGTGGCTAGGACAAACCAAATTTGATCTTTATGTTGTATGTTTATGTAGCACCTGGTCCTGGAGAAACCTTGTTTCATTTCACCATGTGCTGCGTCAGCTATTTGTGGTTAAAATGACAATAAAGCTACTTGAACTTGAAGGTGCTATAGCAACAATAACAGAGTAAATAAAGCATATAAATATAGACCTGTTGTTTGTGGTAAAGAGATATGAATATAAAAGTTCGGATTATGATATATTCATGCAGAAGTTCAATGTTTAGGTCAGTTTTATGTAAAAACATTACCAACATTTAATAAGAAATCTATATATTACTAACGATCTTTTAAAAAATATATGCTTTAGTAAGTACTCATGTTCTTATCACATGACTGTGAACTTTCTCAAATCAAAATTATTACAGATATACAAAAGAGACACAAGCACAAATCCCAAACTTAACTATGCAATACGTGTAGAAGTTTATAGCTTAGACTTTTAATTCCTACAACCAGCATAAACAGGGTTATGTTTTGGTATGCAAATCAGTTCATTTCACTAAAATATCTTCCATTTATTGGATGAAAGTATCCTAAACATAAGTGTTACTCTTTATAAAAGTGTTGGTGAATCAAAGAGGGGGGGAAAAATCATGCACCTCTTACCCAGTAGCAGGTGATTCGGTTTGAAGAGCAAAGTAGAATGAGGAGTAACAACACAACTGGAAGCTTTCCATCATACCCTCATGACGTTGCCTCTCTCTCTCTCTCTCTCTCTCCTCTGCTGTTACAGCAATCTGAAAATCTGCCTAGAGAGATCTATATCTACGATTGCTTTGGACCAGGAAACTATACAGCAACTCCCACAAGGAACGGGTAGAGATGTTCCTCACAGACTGTACATTTCTACCAAACACACACACTGGATACCTGCTTTACATCATTCCTGTAATCCCCCCCGTGCTGTGAGAGAATAAGTGTGTATGTGTGTGTGTGTGTGTGTGTGAGAGAGAGAGAGAGAGAGAGAGAGAGAGGGAGGGAGAAATGAGATCATATCACACCTGACCATGCAGGTAGCTTGTGTAAAGGTGAAGGAAATCCTGTGAGAGGTACTCCTTGGAGAAATGATGTTTTTGTGTGTGTGTGTGTGTGTGTGGTGAACTAAGTGTTATACAGTATTATTTCTCATTTGTTCTCTCTATTATAAATTAACCATTAGCTATAATAATATAATAATCTAATATAGTAAAAACATTCATTCATTCATTCACGTGAAGGCTGGTGCCCATGTCAGCTGACTCTGGGCGAAGGCGGGGCACACCCTGAACAGCTCACCAGGCCATCGCAGGGAAACACTAACACACAAGCTTTTACACTCACACCTAGGGGAGATTTGGAGCAGCCAATTAGCCTACTGTGCATGTTTTTGGACTGTGAGAGGAAACCGGAGTACCAGGAGGAAACCCACGCAAGCACAGGGAGAACATGGAGACTCCACACAGAAACGCACCGAGCCCGGGAATCGAACCCAGGCCTTCTTGCTGTGACGCGGACATGCTAGCAGTCTCCCCGCGACCCTAATTAGGATTAAGCGGCTTAGAAAAATGAATGAAAGAATGACTGAGCTATTGTTCGTACTGTTGATAATGGTGAGCATAAAAGACGTCGGGTTGTTTTGTCATGATGAACACAAGGCATGCAGTGATTAGATGGTTATACTGACCTCACATGGTTTTTTAAATCTGTAGCACAATAGCTGCCTGGTAGCTTGTCATAGTAGATTTCAGTGCAGAGAATACAGAGCAACAAGCAGGAACAAGATACTGTAATTGAAACTCAATTAAGGCCAGATGGATATATAATGCAATCAGTGGCTTTGAGACCATAGAGGACATCCATTAAACCAATCCTGCACTCAAATGAGCAGCACACACACACACACACACACACTAAAATATGAAATCACCCAACACCCAAATATTTGGTGCCAAAGCATCGTCACACTGAATAATGGCTGACAATGATTGTTTTTTATGGGTGTGGACTCTTCCTGGAATTGACTTTGAATACTGTAAATCATAAACAATGGCCCCATTCATGCTTTCCACATCAAAAAATATATATGAATGGATGATGGTGACAAGTGCATAGATTAACCTGAAAAATCTGGCCAAGACTGCAGGTTTTTATAACTTGACATAGTTATAATGAAATGTCTCCCCCTAGTGGGTGTCGGGTGAACATTTTGTCCTAAGTTTAAGATTGGACTTTAAACATGATTTCATGCACAGATCACCTCCAAAACTTAACTGTTTGTTACTTCTACCACACCCTACTCAAGAAAGCAAATTCCTCCAAATCTGTGCATAACTTTTTTGGGTTTTGTTGCACACAAACTAACCAGAGCAGCACTCCAGGGACAAATGGATTATTATAACTTGGCATAGTTATAAAGAAATGTCTCCCCCTGGTGGGCCTCTGATGAATATTTTGGCGCACATTATACAATGAGCATTTTTGGGGATTTCGGGAACTTTTATTAACATGATTCAATGCATGGTTGACCTCTGAAATTGAATGGCTTGTTACTTGTAGCACACCCTACTCGAGAAAAGGAATGCATCCAAATCTGTGCATAACACTTTGAGTTATCTTGCACACAAACAGACAAACTTACAAACTAACACAGGTGAAAACATTACATGCTGGCAGAGGTAATTGTGATGATGGAGACATTTTTCTGCACTCAAAAATGCACAATGTCTGCTTCTGAATTTTTATTCATTTTAATGTTTCTTCTTTTTCTTATCGTGAGTACATTTCCTGTGTATGTGTGATATTTTACAGATAATACCAATAGGTTACACATATACACATACCTACGTATATACATACATTTACAGCGGTACAATCTGAGAACTCCAGGACTGCTCTGTAACATTTCTTTTATTATTATGTATGACAGCATCAGTCTTGTTTTTGTGAATGCTCAAAAAACATGAAGTCCTGTCAAAAACAAACAATAACACTATTAGTTTCTCCTAATGTACACCATGTATATTAATCTCCACATGAGCACACGCTGAAATGTCACATACAATGAGGAAACAAGCTGCCAATACGACGGCTTTGATTTTAACATCCAGATCCATGGGGAACTGTACACCGAAATGATCCGCGTCTGTAAACATTTCAGTGTCCAATCCCGTCCACTGTTTGGTTATTCTACCAATTACTGATGCCTCATCTAGGGACGTGACCTACAAGGGAGAAAAAAAGTTAATAGTCATGATTGGATTACTGGCTGGGCGTTACATCCACGATGTAATGAATTTCTACTGCATGCAGTTTGAAACATGTAAATAATATTCATTTGGCCAATTCTAGGTCCTACGCTCTACAGTGTTCGATTAATTCTGTTAATAATTTAATTCATTCATTTTCGAAGCCCCCTGGTGCAGCTAACTGGGTTATCAAATGCCGGCCGTGTCTCTCACTGTCTGTGGTGGGAGGCATGTAAAAAAACCATTGCTGATTTTCGTCAAGAGTAGGCTGCATTGCCGTCAGTGTGGAAGAATATGCAAACTCCACACAGAAACGCCGCGAACCCAGGAATCGAACCCGGGACCTTCCTCCTGTGAGGTGGACGTGCTAACCACTGCGCCACCGTGCTGCCCATTTTATTAATTTCCCAAAAATTGAAAACAGCATTAAAAACACTAATCACAAATCTAAGCTTGAAATACCCGAAATAAAATGTACATCTTATAATACAAATAGGAAATCTTGAAATAAAATCTTCGGACATACATGAAAAAGTCTGATGCCAAAATAAAATTATAATATAAGAAGAAACCCTAAAATTCCAAAATAAAATCTCAAAAATGCTATAAAACACCTCATAAAACGCCAAATATCCGTTAAAATAAATTAACTAATTCAAAAGCCAAATCTGGCTGTTATCCACAGTTGCATCGTGTTAAAGAAGCGAAAGCAGCAGAGTGCAGTACAGATGTAAAATTTAATGCCCCTGGTGTGAGTACTACAGTCACCTACGGTTTACATTCTGCACACGGAACCTTAAAAATGACGTCTGAGCAGCAGTTACAGTCACAGAAAGGTCCGACGATCCGCAGCACGGCTGTCTTTCTCTCGTCTGTGATGGTGAACTTGGGGAGGTACGGGTGCCAGTCCTGCATCACATATCCAATAGCAGTGCCAGGGGGGGACTGAACCTCCAGCTGAAATATAGATCGTTTAGGTTTGTATTTTTAAACAGTGTAGTACTGCTGTGAAATGGCAACCATGACATTTCGGGCTTCTTTCAAAAAGGAACAATTCATATATGAATGAGAGATAGAGGGAAATAAGAGTGAAGCGAGAGAAAGGGAGGTCAAAAATATAAAGAGCAAAACAAATGCTAGCTATGGAAAGAATGAAGCCTTAACCACAGTTGCAGCCGCAGTAAACAGGAAACCGCAAGAAAGTGACGACGGCATTTAGGCTAGAATACCAACAGAAATCTTGCTATGAATGGGACTGTAATGGTTTTACTTCTTTAAGAGCTTGATAAGACATCATAGTGTTGCAAAAGTTAGGCTATGTAATATTCTTAAAAAAAAAAAAAAAAAAAAAAAAAAAAAATCACAAATTTGTATGTAGCACCAAAAGAACTTATTACCTTGAGTTTTTTAAATAATCCATTAAAATACCAATGACCTCTTTTAAGTAACCAAACATTTCAAATAATGTCCCTATTTGTCAGATATAACCCAATTATACATCCATTTGCTCGCTTGTGCTCAATGTCCACCTTTTTTTCCACAATTGCTATTGTACCTAGGGGTTAAAAATGAGAACCGCAACCACCGGGAGAGAATCCCCAGGAATCATATAAGGAATCATGAAAGCCCCATACTTACATGATACACAGTAAACTAATACTTTTAAATGTATCACAAGGGTTACCAGTCACAGGTATTACACCAAATTACAGTAGGCTAAAAATGTTTCACAGCCGCCATGATGTTTTACAGGAAATAATCACCATAAATGTAGTGTATCAGTGCACTGATAATGTAAACTATATGGAGGATTATAATGTATGTACATCAAGAAATGTGTGCACACCACAGTGACCATGGTTCCCTAACCAAAGAACTAGAGTGGTGCTCTAAGTGCAAAGTACCTCCACCTCGCAGCATGGATAATAGAATAAATAGGCCCATTATGGGTACTGGCTTCAATTACCCATGTGCTCGTCTTACGAAATGTTCCATAACCAATTTAACTAAACAAGCTCTCTCATGTTTGAAGTACTTACCAGGTGGCTGGGGTCTGACCTTGATAGTTTGCTCAAGGTCAAAAGGTAATTGCCTCATGAGAGTCCATATATGGTTTCCTATTAATGTTTCAAAGTAACCAGGTCTACTAGCACTTCTTTCAGAATTATACATCTCTAAGTTTGTGACCTTGATCTGACTTTCACCTTTGTCCCAGACATTCCAAAACTGGGTGATCTCTGGGACTCATGTAGAGTAGTGTTCCCACCAAGTTTGGTGAAAATCCATGTATGCGTGTGGTCAGGACTTTGTTCACAGGCAAACCGACAAACAGAATGCATCTTGTTTGTTACACACTTGTGTACACGTCTGTATGCAAATGAGGAAACACTGCAGGCATTATTTCATGCTACTGATGTTGAATGTTTTCCGTATGTGAGGGAACTGTGACGCTTAATGCAAAATAGGCAAAATGTGGTCTTGTGACTATTGGCATGTTAACACTGGAGTTGCTATTTATCTGCAGTACTGTGCAAACAGAGCCAGTAGGAACCACAACTCCCAGGCTGTCTCAATTGAGGGGCCACATCCTTCGAAAGAACACAGTCTACAAAGGAATGGCCTTGCATGAATGGAAGGCCAAAACACTACAAACAACGCAGTGTTATATGAAATGGTTTGGTCTATGGAAGAATGCAAAAGGCTCTGCATTTAAAGGAAAATGGGACAGCCTGGTCACCCACTCTAATGCATCCTGTCACTGAATGCAGGTTTTGAAGGATGCAGGCCCTGAATTAATAGATAGCACTTGATTGCTTTATGGCCTACAAAGCATGGCTGCCATGGAATACAATACGCAATCCACACTTACCTGGCCAAAATCCATCTATCCATCTGTTGAACCCATTAATCATACTAGGGCCATGAGCAGGCTGGAGCCTGTCTCTGGGCACACAATCTGTGAAGCTCAGCAATCCATCGCAGGGCCAACACCCACACGATCATTCCTAGTAACTCCAAGGGACAATTTGGAACAGCCAGGTAGCCTAATGTGGGAGGAAACTGGAGAGTCTGGGGGAAACCTGCACCAGTACAGGGAAGAACATGCAAACTCCACACAGAAACACCCTTGTCAGGCCTGGGACTTGATCCCAGGAACATCTTGCTGTGAGACGGGCAAGCTAACCTAACTTCATCTAATTACAAACGCCTGGCGCACATGGCACTCACGGCACTCACCATCCTTAAATACAGTACACCTGATGCAAAATATATCCTTGGTAACTATCAATACCAAGTCTGGTACATTGCCTGACTCCTGCCTGTTTACTGACCCTGATTCTACTTGACGTTTTGATTATCTGCCTGTATGAAAATAAACCTAACTGCAACTTTTGCCATCTGTAGCCTGTGTTTGCTGTTTAATCAACTCTTAAATGCACTAAATAATTTTTGGCTTTAACTCCTATTCCTCATGTACCTCCTGTAGACAGCACGGAAAGCAGCAGCTGCTGCACTTTAAAGGACGTGTGAGAGTGAGCACTTCCTGTCCCATGTTATCTTGGAGGTGGATGATGAAAGAACGCACTGGACCACAGAACAACCGTGTGCAAGAGTCAGTGTCTTCGACAGCAAGCCACACCTGCTGTCCCCGGCAGTTTTTCACCACGTACTGGTTGTTGGTCTCCCAACCCAAAACAGCTCAAAGAGAAAACAGTCAGAAATAAAATTCACACACGTGTTGTTTGGTTTAATAATGGCATTAAGGAATAGTTTTATCCTCTACCTTCAAGTAATTCTGCCTTCTGGTGGACAAGGAGCTGGTCAACCTGCATCAGACAGTGTAATGAACTCTTCAGGGTTTTTTCATATTGGATCAATATGTATAAGAATGGACTTCTAATCAATTGAAGTAAATTTACAAAGGCTTTAAGGCCATTTGATAAACTACTTATTTACCTTGTTTGCTTGGTGTGTACAGAGAAATTTCAGCCCAAATCCCACCTTGTACTAAAGACCTTGGGCTGAGATTTCTCTGTACAGACCCCACGCTCGGTTAATAAGTAGTTTGTATTACACCAGTCCAGAGTTTTGAACACTGCCTATGACTTATATAGTACTTCACCTGGGTTAAGTACTCCAGTCCAGGCAGGCATCCAGGTGGTCTCTGAAGAATGGGCATTACCATGGGAATTTGAGGTGGCACATAGCCTGGCGCAAACACACAAACACTGAGTGCAATATCTGTGACTCAAGGTCCACTAAAATTACCATCATATTTTTCAAGATGTACCTGGTGGAAAGGCCATCATCGCAGGTACCTGTGGGGGTACAAAACCTGCAGGGAAGGAATACCGAACTTGAAATATGTCATAGGAGCAAATTGAGTTTCTGACAAACTGTGGAAGATGGAAACGCACCTGGTGGCAGGGGAGTCTGTCCGGTTGTGAAAGAATTGGGGTGAGGAGCAGCGGTGTAAGCTGTGGTAGAAACTTTAGAGCAATTAGTACAATTACAGCCTTACCTAGAAACATCATGAGCACTGAAAGATGAAGTGAATTACACTGATTGTCTTGTTAAGAAGTGAGGTGTCATTTCTTGAAGTTGGTATGTTGGAAGCAGGAAAAAATGAGCAAGCATAAACAGATCTGAGTGGCTTTTGATGGCTTATCAACTGGCTCTCTAAAACCCAAAGGTCTTGTGAGGATTCAGATTCCTTCTCTTCTCTGACAGGAGTAGAACCTCATGGCTTCTTCGCCTGTGGTAACTCTGCATCAAGGTTTGGCATGATGTATGCTTTGAGCTACTTTTCTGCTCACCACTGCTGTAAAGGGCAGCTGTTTGAATCACTAAATATTTCTGGTTAGCGCAGCTCATTCTGGCCATTTTCCTTTGGTTCTTGCATCAACAACTTATGTTCATTCTCTGTGAATTCCATTGAGGAAGAAACCCATTGAAACCACTGAGGAAAAAAACTGATTTTTTTTCTTTGTTTGTTACTTTGTTTTACTGAAACTGAAATGAGGAAACTTTCTTTGAAACAATCAAGTACTTCATGTATTTCCTCTCATTTAAATAACGGCCATAAAACCACACTATAGCTGTAAGTACTCTTGGTACTTTGGGGGTGGGGTAGTGGACCTAACTACTTGCGATTGATGGGTCTCACATTTCTCTGCACAACCATGTTCAATGTTCCAAGTATTGCGACAACCAAGCTGGATTTAAACAAGCAACCACTTGAGTTCTGGGGTCAAAGACAAAACACTACTACGCCCACACTAATGCAGGGTGATCCAAAAAAGCTCCCACATTTTGTACAGGCCAATTGGGACCTTGGGGCAGCCTTAACATAAGGGTTAGAGAAGCGGCTTTGGGATCAAAAGGTTGCTGGTTTGATTCCCGAACCAGCAGGACTGGTGTGTGGCTGTGAGGGGGAGTGAGCAGCACCTTCCCTTCCTCCACATTCATGGCTGAAGTGCCCTTCGGCAAGGCACCTAACCCTCAACTGCTCTCCGGGTGCTCCCCATGTGTGGCAGCCCACTGTCGAGTGTGTGGTCACTTTGGGTGGTTACATGCAGAAGTCAAAGTTTCCCCCTTGTGGAATTAATAAAGTATAACACTAAAAATATAAATACAAATTACGGTATACAAATTTTTAGAAGTTGCCTGCTTCGGAAATAAATTTATTGCCATTTATTAGGGATTTTGGTTATATTCAAATATCACAATAAAAATGTCTGATTGGCTTAGGTTTCTAAGATATTAAATTGTTTTTTGACATTTTTTACGTCTGCATAATTATACTGTGCTGATAACTATATTAGCTTTTAAGATAAATCATGAACATAAGGTTTTTTTTTTTCCTAATTTCTAATTGATATGTAATGAATTATAGTTCCTCTGATTATTTATATAATATTTTACATGTTCTCTTTTTGTAACACTTTAAAATAAGCAGAAGGGTTCTATATCAAAAGAGAAAAACATTATTAATAGATATAAAAGTACAGAGATCAGTCTTTATTCAGTGTTTTCTTGGCTCTTCTTGGCATGTGTCTCGTATTCAATAAATGTAACTGCACAGCCCTTTTTTTTTTTTCTTTGTCAAATCTTTCCCGAGTGGAGGTACTATGTAGAAGTAACAATGGTTGAGTAATAGCTGGTTCTCTCCAAATCATAGGCACAGTAAAAAGCATTGACTTCTTTTCCTCTTCAATCACTGGTGAAGATTTGTTGTAAAGTATGTGTAGAGCCCGGCTCTTTTTCCAATCCCCAATTTTGCACCCAAAAGTAGTTGGCTTTCTTAACCGCAGCGGTTTTACTGTGCTTTTTGTGCTGCAAAAGTCTCTACAAGCATCAAGAAAGATGTATTATTTAGTGACTTCTAATTTAAATTCAGATCCCATCCCTCTATAACTCACCCATCCTTCATGATTCATGAAGTCAGAGTGGTAAAGCTTGACTATATTTATTTCAGAAGCATTTGGGCTGTAGACCAGTGTTATAATTTGCACACATGAAGCTAAGTGATGCAGGAGAGGCAGTGCTGAGGTCTGTTGGTGGCCCCAACTTGAACCCCTTGATGTTGAAGAAGTGGATGTGTGGTTTCAGTAAGATGGAGCAACCGTGCACACACAGCTGGAAGATCACTGGAAGTGCTGAGGGCAATGTCTCCGGATCAGGCGATCCCGTTGTGTGGTGATATTCAGTGGTCGGCCTGTTCCCCTGACCTCACCTCGTGTGACCTTAAATTACAAGTGTATACCCATCCACCCCAAACCCTTAAGGTTGCAATTCAGAAGGAGAAAATTTAAATGTGGGAGGTTTTACTGGGTGACCCAGTACCAATGCGTTTGTTGGATTTCCAGTAGTTTCTAAACAAATAAAGAAAGCATTGAAAGCAGAGGATCCAGAAATGTCCTAGGCAGGTGATCTAACCACCTGGTGATCATGGTTTGATCATAGTGTCACATTTGTTTGCTTGCCAATAAAAAGTCAGACCTTTGGACTCATTTTCAGTAGGTTTCTTTGCAGTATGTACTTATCACATTATTCTTTTAGGGCAGGTGTCCATACATCACATGCTTGAATTTTATTGGTGCAAAAGCAAAATCTTGGACCATAATAACCAAACAACAAGGAGTCGAGAAAGATCATGAAAGAATAAACAGAAATGGGCAAGTGCTAATTAGTTAACACTGTACTCACCTGGGATGGGTACGATGCCTGGAGGCCCAGGAAAATCTCCTGAAGAACCAAACAAAGGGGTGATGGAAGGTTTGACCTTCCACCTTAATTTACTTCCAATAGCATATGGAATATAGTTAGTGATCTGGGAAGTTGGGACACTGGGTAAAATGTGGAGTTTACACGGTGTCCTAACATTTTTGAAATCGGGGTTGAACAGTATGTATGCTAAATGTTGTTGAAGGTCTGAATATTTTTATCAGTATCAGTCATGAACAACACTTAATGTAATACACTGATGCAATAGCTTCCTGATTCCAACAGCAGCAAATTTGGTACAATCATTAATTTTCTTTAAAGTACAAAGGTTATGGAAAAATAAATACCCTCAAATTGCCTTCAAACTTGAGGAAATTCAAGCTCAAGGTAAAAAGAAGTCCACAGTACCCAGTGTTCATTTTTTTTTTTTTGTAGGGGAAGTAACGATATAGTCACCCATTGCCAGTTGTTACATGACTGAGACCACTAAGACCATTCTGGTCAATTTTGGAGGCAATTTGTCACAAATATGGTTGAAGAAAACATGCAAATGAACACATGGTAGCTGGTAGGGGGAAAAAAATGCAGCTGAAGTGACCCTGTGCTTGACCTATTACAATTCTCAACACCAACAAACTGTCCATGGAGCATGGAGTCTTTAGGCAACCAATCAGAACAGAGTAGGCACAGAGAATGGAAAGACCACAGATGGGAGGAGGAAGCCAAACAAGCAACCCAGCACACACTCAAAATTGTTTAAAATTAGGAATCTTAATCTGGTTCTCCCCTGGTGTCTGAGGAAAATAAAGGTCTGAAAATGGGAATAATATCTGGCCATAAAGTCAGATGGTAAAAATGTTAGTGTCACAAGTTCCACTATCTGGTGAGTCAGTGTCATGAACTGCCAAGAATTTGAGAGTAAGTTGGGGACCTACCAGCCTATACTTTCTGAATTGCTCCACTGCTTCAATCCAGATACAAAATGGTGAAATGTTTGTTAATAACTTCTCTTTAACTGTTGGTAATCCACAACACTGCAGATCTGCAAAACTTGTATAGTGTTTCTTAAAGAGGTGGAGTCATGGTTGTTTAAAGAAATAACAATGGGATTATCAAAGAAGGCATAATCATCTATATGAATGGTAATCTTCTTTAGTAAATAATACTAGACAATTTAAATTCAACAGCAAATTTGCTAAGGGTTTGCAACGGGATTCCAAACTTTGAAAACTGAAACCAATCCATTTCAGGTCCGAAGACTATCTCCTTTTGATCTGCAAGAGGCTATTTAACAAAACACAGACTAGTATTTTGGACATTAATATTTTTACATATATTTACGTGACTTTTAGGCAACAGAATTTAGGTAAAGATCACGACACAGCTCCTTTAGCGGCCGAGAGACAACACCTTTAACAGATTTTTATTACATATGTAGTTATAAAGAGAAGTGGATATAAAAACCTCTCAGGTACCTTGTGCATACATGGTTGTTGATTAATACACTCCAGAATAAGAACACTGGAAAACACAAATGATTGGTGAAAGGTCACTGCATTTAATCCAACCTGGAAAACAAATGAACCAAACACCACATTTCCACCATCCATTCTGGATAAGTCAAGTCAAGTCAAGTCAGTTTTATTTGTATTGCGCTTTTTACAATTGACATTGTCACAAAGCAGCTTTACATAGTACAAT